>JARQOC010003007.1:0-19841 GCA_033576535.1 Allobates femoralis | reverse complement strand
GAATGCAAACTCTTTGAGATTCTTTGAGATTCACTTTGCATGAATCCACAACGGTGACTTGCAGAGGGGGTTAAAAATTAAGAAAGTATTATACCCCCCTCAGTGATATCTTGCAGAAGCTTGACGATGAAAACAATGGAAGGCTGAAAACAAGATGCTGAAAGTGAGTTTAGAAGCTGCAGCAGAGGATATTAAAGGTTAAAAGCTGGAAAGGATAAATAGTGCAAAACAGGGTCTTAGGCTGCATTCATACCGCATTTTTTGGGATCTGTGTCTATCCATTTTAAAACTGATAGCCACTGATCAGTTTTGGCCTCCCATGTATCTCTATGGGCACGGATTGGTCCTATATGGCCATCGGTGTGTGTCAGTTTTGTCACGGATCCGTTTGTGTCAATTTTTAATGTACCCAGAATCGGAGACTGTTGAGATTTTGGGCTGCCTTGAAAAAAGCGAACACAAATGAACAGACACGGATCCGTAGCTGTCCACGTCAAATAGCATGGGGGTCTATGGAGACGGATCCTTGAAAAAAAATGGATCCGTAAAACAGATCCATTTTGCTGTACTGAGCATGCTCAGAAGCAAGGAACAGCTCCTCCCTATCTCTGGTACGGAACACGGATCATTAAAAAACACTGATCTGTGGACATCAGTTGGCATCTGTTGGAACAGATCTGTGCCTGTCCACGTGGTCTTTGAAATTCAAGGATCCACACTGATGTGCAAAAAACGCAGTGTAAAGGGAGACTTATCTGAGTAAATAAATTATATCTATATCGATATCAGAGGCTCACCTTCTATGGTTGTGAGAGTCACAACCACTATATTAGCATTACATGGCTGCTGCAGTCCCTATACATGAAGTAAGTTTAACCAGAAGGATGAAGGGTTAAACACCACACTGCCATAAGAGATCTAATGGTTCATTTAAATATTCATTTATTAATCAACGCATTTCAGAGCTCCCTGAAAAAGGGATTTTTGCCACGTTTTTGCTGCATTTTTGGTGTAGATTTGTGCCATACATTTATTTAATGAAGTCAATGGCTGGAAGGGATAGAAACGCAGGGAAATCTGTACCAAAAATTGACATGCTGCAGATTTTTTTCAGCACCAAATCTGCATCAACTTTGCAAATAAAAAATAAGCAACATGTGCACAACACTTCATAGTTCTCAAAGACTTTGCAGAAGTAAGGACAGACATGCAGATTCTTGAAAATTTGCATCAAAAACGCAGTGTGTGCACAAGGCCTAAAATGGCTTTTAACAACTGGTCTCAATTGTGGTTCATAGCCGTATTCATATATAGGCTTAAAATCCATTAATTTACTTTTTATTTTATGTGCAGAATCGTAGCAGTTATTAGCATTGCAGATTTTCGTAATCATTTAATATTATCCAAATCCAATATAGTAAAGATAGTTCAAGTGACTCAAAAAAAGAAGTAAGCCATCTAAAATTCTCATATTATTTTCTATTTTACACAATAGTAGAATATAATGGGAGACGCAGTCATACAATGGTGTATTAGTTGAGTCCACAAAAGGTTTTATTCTAATTCCATGGATGCAACACAGTTATAGTAACCTTGTAGGGCATTGTGACCCCAAATACTTACAAAGAATAACTTTCTAGGCTGTGACGGCCAGACACACATCTGTATTTAATTTAGCACAGCATGCTGGTGGCCAGATGAGGATGGTGTGACAGCCAGACTGAACATCCAGGTCTCATAGGACTACTGTAATTTGTTGACAAATGACCACATTCTAAGTAATAATAGACAATGAAATAACCAAAAGAAGAATGAAGTTAATTTTCTTCACCAGGGATTCTTGTGTACTGATGATTATTGCTTTCTGTAAAATCAACTCTGGTAGAGGATGTTTAAGCAGTTTAGTTAGCAGACTTCATAATGCACCATACAATCTTTTATGACCACAGAATAGTCCATAATCTGAATTTTCTTTATAAAATGCATCATATTCCTAATCTGAAAGCTATAAAATTCAAGAATGCGCACATAGGGTGATATCTTCTTTGAAAAACGGCAAATAAGTTTATACAAAGAGGCTGCTCACCTGATACAGTTGTGAATACCCACAACTGGTAACGATCACTCAAATACAAGTAGCTGCTGCAGGACCGTACTTTCCACAGATCCCTGTGGTTTTAATCTGCTCCCAGGACACAGTACCTCGAGGTCTGCGCTGCCACTTCAGAAAGGAACAAAAGAAGCCAGTACAAGAGAATGTCTGGATCAACGATTCTTCTTAATTATCCAACGCGTTTCAGAGTTATCTCCCAACTCCTTCATCAGGGAATGTCATGATCACAATGAACTTCCACATATTTATAGCGAAAAAGTGCAGAGTCATTCAATTAATGACGTCACACAGAGGGCGGAACTCCAGTGACGTCACTATATTTTGACAACAGAGAAACGTAGTAAAAATAACAATGGACATTAATAATTAACAAGAATTAATACAAAGTGCAATGCATATTCTCCCAAAACATATTATAAAATTATTCTTCAAGTTTAAAAATAATAATAAAATGAGAACCAAAAAAATTGAAAAAAGAGAAAAGAAAAATACTAATCGGTCTTGGGAATAGAACTCAGAAAATATATAGTGAGAAGTCATATTTTTCCATCAGTGGGATAATCAATGTGAGCCACATGTATTGACAATCGGTGTTCTCTACCTCTTTCTCATTCACTCCATGTCAGCTGCCCCACTGTAGGTCCGCTTCTCGCTCGGGGTAAATGGCAGCGGAGTCTCCTTACCTTCTCCTGGTGATCCAGCGATGTCCCCGCAGTGATCACCAGTGAGAGCCCCTTCGGATGCCTCCATATGACTTCCTGGTTCCGTCTCTTTGAGCCGCCGCGGCTCATTGGAGGCGGAACTGGGTTGGAGGCGGAACTGGGCGGTAAATAGAAATGTATACAATTTCTGTCCATAAAAGAAATTTTTTACCAAAAAAATGGTACCGCATTTAGTACAAAATTCCTGACATAATCATACCGCCAGGGAGGTTAAAGTCAACTACAGAAAGACTGGTGCTTACAGTAGTTACAGCTATGGCTGACAAAGGGCTGCAATAGTTGGCTGTCTAAATAAATGTATTTGTACCATGAAAGAAATAATAAATATTAGATTAAACCCGAGATGCAACAATTCCATGTATACTGTGTGACTCCTTATTGCTATTAGCTACACTTTTATAAATCCCTATTTAATTCTATCTACATTGAAGGTATGATAAATAAAGGAAATTATGACCACTGCTAAATCATAATTGCATACATTTACCAGCCAATTACCAGTTATAATTTATGTTTATGACAGTATAAGAGACAAAATGGTTCCTAGAATATTTTGTTTCATAACTTTCCTTGAAACCATTGATCTCTTCCTGCGTATAAAATCAATACTCATGGGACTAGTCTACTGCCTGTGGAGCGTTGTCTCCTATTAGGGACTCCACGTTCAACATAAAGAAGAAAAACTCAACTGATTAAAGTAGCTGTCAAATTAGCAGCTCTGGAAGTTGTAGTTTGTATTTTTGAAAGCTGCCCGAGTTCACACCACAAGGACACAACCCCATCCGTCTTTCTCAGTTTACATTTTAATTGGTTTGCTGCTAAAGTTTTTTAAACACTGGCAAGACTGCTGACATACACTGTAATATCATGTGCATAATTTATGGAAGTTGTTCCAGGGATGATCTCTCTGTCAATTTATGGGAGGGAGATGAGAAGGAAATAAATAAATAAGACAGATGGAGAGAAGCGTTATAGCACAGATGAGGAGGTGTTAAACTGTGCTCAAGTCCTGAAAAGAAATGTCAACAGCTACAAAAAATGGGCTTGAAGACACAGAATTTATTACATATTGCCTTGCAAATGAATGGTGATCGTGTTAGAGGCTCAAAGCTGTCAAAGATGATATTAACACATATGTTAGCAAATTAAAATAGATATTAAAAAAGTAATTCTATATTATTAATAGGGGTCATACATGTTTATCATGGAGTAGACCAGTGCCACTTAAATGTTTCTCATAGGACTATGACCTGCTAACTCCAGGTTTGGGTCTCACATATGGGAAGCAATGCATTATAGTCTTTGGATCAACAGAATATCTGCCAATAAGACATTATACACACGTGGTTAAAATTGTTTGTACCCCTTGTTTAATGAAAGTAAAACCCAAAATGGCCACAGGAATAACTGGAATCTGACAAAAGTAGTAGTGAATAAAAAAAACTATGAAAATGAACAAATGAAAGTCAAACATTGCTTTTCAACCCTGCTTCCACAGAATTTTTTTTTTTTAAATCATGAAATAGGCCTAAACAGAAATGATTGGCTGGAAATGAGGAAACAAAAGCGCAATAGGGTCTTATCCTTTCTTACAATGTGAAAAAAGTGGCAAATGTAATACCTCGCCTAATTTAGTTGTGAGACCCAAAACCAGTATACGCGTATAGTACAGCTGCCACTGGATCCAAACTCCACGGTATCACTGTGGTGGTCAATATAAATCCAAAAGGATGTTGTTTTTTGATCCGTGCAAACAGTACGTTGAAAAGGACCACAAAGGATCAAAGGGTAATGGTGCTTTATTCAACGCATTTCAGAGCGTGTTCCCATTCCTACTCTTTCATCAAGAATGCAACCATGTTACAGTGTTACCATGAGGCAACATTAAATAGTTATAGTAGACCCCAATAAAGAAACCCATGTCCTTGACATCAGTATGGTAGGATATACCGACATCAAATATAACCCGATAGCCCACTATACAAAGGTTTCAATACATATAAAAACTGTTAAAATTGTACATCAATAGAGACATATAAAAACATTTTGATACAACAAATCCTTACACTGAATAATACCATAAAATATATTGCTGAAAACCAAAAGAAAAGAAAATTATGAAAGAAAAAAGCAAGATTCAAGTTATGTCTGTGACCATTGTGGGTTTTTCTTCCATTAAACGAGGGGTACCAACAATTTTGACCACGTGTGAACAAGGTCAGTGGTCATGTGGCACTAAGGTGGAATTTTGACCCCTTCCTTTTCTGGATCATGGAGATCCTAATAGTTGGACTTCCATGTAGAGACAAACAAATTTGTAAAAAAAATACAAATTATGCAGACTTAGGCTAGGGTCACACTTAAAATGCACAATCCGGTAACCGCATCCATTACCTGATGTGGTTTTACAGTGTGCCTTCATACTATCTTTTGGTAGTAAAATTGCAACCCTCGTTCCGGATCTGGATGCAATAATGCATCCGGTTTTGGAATGTGGGTTTTTTATAATTTGAAAACCGCATCCGGATCCGGATCTGGTACCGCAAGGTATATTTATGTACCTTATATACCCAAAATCATCTGTGTCGCCTCACCTGAGGTACGATGATGACACATGAAACTGACCACTTTGTCATACCAAAATCATTTTTATTTTTAATATTTAATATCATATAATTTATTCAGGTACCAATTTACAAGCAATTTTAAAAATTACATAAAATACATTAATTTATTACTATACAGGTGTAATCTGCCATACAGATATAGCACTAGTTATGAATGAACTTATATTGTGTACACATATAGTCTTATGCTGCACACTTTCAATTGTGAGGAAGATCAAAGCATTGAAACGTATGTAGGCGGCTCTGTGGGGGGTACTCTGCAGCACAAGTGAGGACTCCATTGCATACATCAGAAGTAAGCTAAGTAACAGCTACTAAGATAGATACTTGTGGGGGTGAAACTTGTGTAGAAAGCTCCTGGGTAGTGCTGGCTAAATAATGGAGCACCTCACTGTTAATGAATAGGAGCATATAGTGTAGAATTACTGTCAGCACAATTGAAAGTGTGCTGCATAAGACTATATGTGTGCACAATATAAGTTCATTCATAACTAGTGCTATATATGTATGGCAGAGTACACCTGTATAGTAATAAATTAATGTATTTTATGTAATTTTTAAAATTGCTTGTAAATTGGTACCTGAATAAATTATATGATATTAAATATTAAAAATAAAAATGATTTTGGTATGACAAAGTGGTCAGTTTCATGTGTCATCAGTGTACCTCAGATGAGGCGACACAGATGATTTTGGGTATATATGATCTAGTGTGAAACCAAAGGTTTGGGACATTTGATTTCATATTTATGTACCTTGCAGTACCGGATCCAGTTTCCATAGGCGCCCATGTTAAAAAAAACGGATCCGTTTTTGCAACTGCTCCGAAAAATGAAGCCTGCATGATTTTTACCGCAGGCTGCAAAACCGGATGCGGTAACCGGATTGCAAATAGTGCAATCTGGTTTTCTCCTTCGCCTCATTGGGGACACAGGACCGTGGGTGTTATGCTGCTGTCCACTAGGAGGGACACTAAGCAGAATCTGCAAAAGAGTTAAGTGACTCCTCCTCTACAGCATATACAGCCTAGAGCAGGAAGTGCTTCTCCAGTTTTTGCTTAGTGTCGAAGGAGGCACACGACCCATTTTTACTCTCTATTTTTTGCATCCTTATTTTCTTCCAATGAAGAAAAGTGGGTCCGGCGTGGCCCCCGGCATGCTCCTTCCTCGGCCACCCACTGTTGGGGCGCTGGGTTGAAGTGAGAATCGTTACATATGCCGTACTCCTTTCTCGGCCTCCCACTGTTGGGTTGCTGGGTTAAAGTTGAGACAGCCCAGCATAACATCCACCTTCCTCACTCCCTCGGGGTCCTGAGTTGAAGCCAGAGCTGGACTACCTGCCAGATGACGTCCCCCTAATCACCCTCTGGGTGCTTAGGCTGAGGCACCACAGGTATCAGCAGCACATGCTGCATTCTGGGCTGGGATTCTGGATGGATGCCTGCAGGAGCGCAGGCTGAGAGATGACCCCCTAATCACCCTATGGGTCATTAGGCTGTGGCACTACAGGTCCCAGCAGCACATGCTGCATTCTGGGATGGCTGCCTGCAGAAGCGCAGGCTCACAAGGAGCATGAGACGACCCCCTAATCACCCTAGGGGTCATTAGGCTGTGGCACTACAGGTCCCAGCAGCACATGCTGCATTCTGGGATGGCTGCCTGCAGAAGCGCAGGCTCACAAGGAGCATGAGACGACCCCCTAATCACCCTAGGGGGTCATTAGGCTGTGGCACCACAAGTACCAGCAGCGCAGCTGCACTCCTACTGCTGGGACCGGTACCAAATGTGGGGGAAAAACCCACCCCAGGATCTCATTGAGGTCTGGGTCCATCCAGCCCCTACTCAGCTCTGCTCCTACATAGCCGGGACATAGGTACCAGTCCCTCTTCCATCCCTGCACTGCTCCACAGCTCAAGACAGGGGAAGAGGTATCCAGCTTCCCCTGCACTGCCCCTGCAAGAGCAGGCAGCAGGGTACCTGGCTCGCAGGGATCCGTCAGGGCCCCCCACGCGGCCAGGCCTGCGGTGTCCAACAGAATTCCGGACCTCCGCGCCGACCCTCTCCTATTTGCGGGTCCGCAAATCACGCTAGGCCCCGGCTTCAGGCCTAGCGTGGAAGGCGCCGCCTATGCCCGCCCACCGCCCGCCCTCCGGATAGTGTCAAATGACGCTGGGCACCTCAGAGAGGGGCGGGAAGTCCCTCTGGGCGCTTGTTCTCCGTGCCCATTCAGGTTCCCGCCCCCTCTTTCCCCTCCTGACGGCGCCAAATGCCTGGACGCCATTATACAGTCCTGTGGGCGCAAACACACTGTGGGGCAGAGTGCCCATATACAGTATAGCAGACTGTGGGGCATATGCAGGAGAGCCAGCAGGGATATCTTTCCCTGCTGCAGCTTCTCCTGTGCACCACGTGTGACAGACTGTGGAAGCATATGCAGGAGAGCCGGCAGGGATGTATCCCCTGCTGCAGCGTCTCCTGTATTCCAGGTGTGACAGGCTGTGGGGGCATATACAGGATGCCAGCAGGGATATATTCCCTGCTGCAGCTTCTCTCCCTGTACTCCATGTGGACAGGCTATGTGGGCATATACAGGAATATGGGCATATTCAGGAAAGCCGGCAGGGATATATTCCCTGCTGCAGCTTCTCTCCCTGTACACCATATGTTTCAGGCTATGCCATGTGTGACAGAAAGCCGCCAGGGTTTTTCCCTGCTGCACTCTCTCATATCTCTGGATTCCATAGACAGAAAGGGGCAGACCGACATATTTCTGTCCTGAAATACTCTGTGCTGCTGTGAAGCCAGTTTTTTGTTAAATTTTTAACTTTCATAAACTGCTGCAGCACGGCGCTGCCCTCACTAACTCACGATGAGTGTACCGTGCCCTACAGACCTCTCCTGCCATACTCTGTACTGCTGTAAACCTTATTTTCAACAGCTATACCTAATGTCAGTGAAGAAAACAGGCGTCAGACTATTCTCATACGCAGGGAAGACGTAATCTACTGAATGCACTATGGCCGTAATGTGTTCGTTCTGTGTCGTCACAGTAACACGGATTCGCCTATGTACATACCACATCAAAGGTTTCCCTCTTATGACACTCACCCAGCGAGCAGAGTCCTCTGCCTAGTGCGGGTGACACACTAATAAGGCACGGCCTGGTTTTTCCTTACACCGTGTCAGCCACGGATGTCAGTACTTGTCAGAGCACATAATGCTACATCTAAATAGGCAGTCATCCCGTCGGCAGCTATGTCGCAGTTATGGGAACTGGCATGCACCAGGATGATGGCTCTGACGTCTGGCGTTTTTCGCAATCCAAACCCAGACTCGAACCTTTATGCCTCTCTTGTAGGACTCTAAGGCAACATATTTAGGAAAACACGATACTTCGAACATTAAACTGTGTCTCACAGGACGCTAGACCGTAGCCATGGGACCCTCAGCGCCCCATTTACCATAAGGGAGTTTTGTTGGATTGGAACTCCATGGCATGTTTGTGCGGCACCGTATCTGAAACATGGTTCCCCTAGAGACTCAGTTCTGCTCAACAGAACACAACAGACGGTGTCTCTCTTCGCCGTCGCCAATCCAGATCCAACCTTTTGGGAACTCATTTAACGGAGTATCGTCTAGATCGACACTGACTCGATCAACGCACATGTAGCGATCACAGACAACCATCCAAACTCACGTCAAGAGCCCCTTAAGTCAGGGAGTCATATGTCGGCCTACACGCAGAGCGTGTTTAAAAGTTCTATTCCAATTTCCTGGTAGTCCCTAAACAAGTACATGCAGTACGTCCCGTGCTAGACAAACATGCTTGGGACATATTTTTCCGCATGGATTCTCTCCGCTCCATGATAATTTTCCATGGAATCGGAGAATACCGTACAGCTTTAGGTATACCGGACGACTACCTGCATGTTCCACTTGCAGCCACTTATCAGATTTACCATTTGCAAAGACAATTCCTACTTGTGACGTGTCCGTGCACACTTGTTACAGTTCCCTAAGTGGTCACAAAGGTTATGGCAGTCGCCTGGTTTCCTGTGTTTCAGGGACGAGGTCACTCTTCCATTCCTGGACGTTTTACTCATCAACGCACGACTTTCAGGGATTGAGAACGCACCGTCTCTATTATGGTGAACACTTTATTAAGACTTGGTGGGCTGGTAACTCTCAAGATGTCTACGCTAGTTTTCCCTACAGTCTCTAGTATTTTCGGAATGCAGTTCAATGCATCCAGGGCACTAGTCAGACTTCTCCGAGACTAGGAATGGGCACTTCAACTAGAAGTCCGCACTTTCTTTCAACAGTCACCTCAGCCTTTTAGAGCTGACATGACGGTCAGAGGCAGGACGGTCGCAGCTCTGGTAGCCATTCATCTGATGCAGCTGCTCCTCAGGCCTCCCCAGTTATCCATGCTCACGTCATGAGACAAGAATGTACAATCTCGCATCAGGAGGTGTCATCTTCCAGTAACAGCCATGCAGTATCTCCTGCACTGACTCAGCCACTCACTAGTACGCGGGGAAAGTATTTTCTTCTACCAAGTTGAAGGTTACTATTCACCTACTGAGTCGGACAGAATGAGGTGCGCTGTACCTCCATCTCCACACTCGGGACAATTGGTCCTGATCGGAATCAACGATCCCATCATCCTTTCGGAGATTTGGGCGAGATTCCCAACACTGAAGATTTTATCTCTTCTTCTGGCCGCCCGCCAATTTCAGAAGGCAGGCTGATGATGCCACGGCTGTGGCATATGTCGATTCACTAGAGCGAATCCCGCAGTTCCCAGGCAATGAAGGAAGTTTACCACATTCTTCACTAGGCGGGCGGAATTCACGAACTCAGTCCTATCGGCCGTTGCTCTACCGCTTGTAGATGATTAGGAAAAACAGTTCCTCCGTCGCCGAGAAATTACCTCAGATTAGGGTTCCTACATCCAGATGTCTTCAAACAAAGCTGACATCACTGGAGAACTCCGGAAGTATCCGTAATGGTGTCACACCTCATTGCCAAGGTTCCTAGCTTCAGAGCCGGGTCCCACGACCCACAGTCATGGATGGCGGACTGACTGGTCCTGGACTGGACCCGATTCGAACTCCACTACATTCTCTCCAGGTTTCCACTATCCCAAGTTAGTGAAGATATTCAAACTGGACTGTCAGCAACTCATCCTTGTGGCCATACACTGGCCCAAGCGCGATTGGTATGCCGATCTCGTCCACTTCATAGTAGACGTGCCATGACACCTACTGGATCGTCCAGACCTGCCCCCTCAAGGCCATCTTACCATCATGATTCATCGACTCTAAATTCGACGATGTGACCCTGGAGACCCGGGTATTCTCAGAATGGTTTCGCGACCTCAATCCGAGCACGGACACCGGTTTCAGAAGAGATGTCCCATCAATATGGAAAATTTTTTTCCTTTCTTCTCGTGGTTTTTCACCTTAGCACTGTTCCTTCCCAAGGGTTCCCAATTCCATCCAATTGGATCTACACTCACGACTGTCCTTATGTCCTTTCAAAGGACAAGTTTCAACCCTTTTCATTCTCTCTCAACAACGTGTTCCTGCCAGGCCTCAAGTAACATCCTTCAAGGAGTTTTTGCCGACCTGTTCCGCCCAATCAAAGTCTACTAGAACCGTGGGTCCTGACCCTCGTTCTCACGGCTGTACGCTACCCACATTTTAAGCCATGGACGAAAATTCCCTTCGTCTTCTCACACAGGGAGTTGTTTTTTGGATGGCAATTACCTCTCTCCGCAGAGTCTTAAATTTGCAGCGTTTTCATGTAAATCACCTTTTTTTCTGGTTTTCCACCCAGACAAGGTTGTCCTACGTCCAGTTGGGTTTTTTTCCCAAGTTGGGGGTGTCCTTTTTGTCCGCCTACCTGAATATATATTTCTGACGGCGCTAAGTCCCGCCAGTTCATCGGGCCAGAAGGCTCGACGTTTCTAGAGCTCCGTCAGAGCCCTGCACATATCCTCGCCCAGAACAGTTTCCTTTAGAAACCTCTTTTTCTTCTCCCAGAAGGATAACGCAGCAGGCAGGCCGGGCTCTACAGATACTTTGATCAGATGGCTTAAATCCACCTTCCAGGGTGCTTATTACATTATTATGTCATTAATGTTATTATTCTTATACTTATTATATATTTATACAGAACCATTCTTCCATGGTGCTGTATCCTTTCCGGCTGCGGGCGCAGCACATTCTACTATGACCACCGAAACCTACTGGGCTTCTGAGCTATTAGGCACCAGGAGTTAGCACAACAAGTGTGTAAGGTAGTCACGCGGTCAGCATGCACAGGCTTACCAAGCGCTTTAGTGCTCTCAGTCCTTGGCAAATGCAATCTGGGGCACCGTACCCTCCAGGCGGCAGTAGCCCACCTGTAGGTGCATTGTTATTTTTATCAGTAGTGATTTTCCATTGCTGTTCCCGCCCAGGGACTGCTTTAGGACGTCCCACGGTCCTGTGTCCCCCAATGAGGCGAAGGAGAAAAGGAGAATTTTGTGTACTCACCGTAAATTCCTTTTCTCTTAGCCTCTAATTGGGGGACACAGCACCCACCCTGTTGCCCGTTTCGGGCCATAACTAGGTTCTCATCTTACTCCTGAGAGGTTATATAGTTGCCTGTTTATTTTACAGGCCTGCTTATACTGTTATTACGTAGTTGCCTGTTCGGTTACACGTTTTATCTTACTGTTATTATGTGGCTGCCTGTTTACTTAACAGGCCTTATTTTACTGTGATTCTTGTCTTTCTTCTGTTAATTCTCCTACTGCTTTAGCACAAAACTGGAGAAGCACTTCCTGCTCTAGGCTGTATATGCTGTAGAGGAGGAGTCACTTAACTCTTTTGCAGATTCTGCTTAGTGTCGCCTCCTAGTGGACAGCAGCATAACACCCACGGTCCTGTGTCCCCCAATTAGAGGCTAAGAGAAAAGGAATTTACGGTGAGTACACAAAATTCTCCTTTTTCTATTGAAACCTATGGGATGCGGTTTTGAGCATTTTTAATGCTGAAAACCGGATCCGGATGTATAAAAATACCACAGGTGTGACCCTAGCCTTACTTGAATTTAGTCACAAAATTTATTTTGCATCAAATGTATTTGATGCAAATCAAATCTGCCACCATTGCCAGTAAAATACATTTATTATGCTACAGACCACAGAGAATCTTGTTATCTCTGGTTGTCTTCTTCTCTCTAGGCTTTTCTCCTCATTGCCCCCAGTGCTGACTAAATTTCATGCAGGCACTAGAGAGTAAAAACTGAAGAGAAGAAGACTGAAGCATAGGGAGCCAGTCGAGGAGTTGGTGGGAAGCTGAAATTATGGGATCGGCATAGGTGGATTTGAATACAACAGTTTTTATTTTTTAATCCCTTAGCAAAACTAAAAGAACACAGCAAAATGATGACCGGCTGGCCTACACTTTGCTGGATTGGTGCAAATGGAATTTTAAAAACGTCAGATAACAAATTTTTGAGAAATTCATTGTGATGTTGATTAATCGATTTGCATATCTCAATCTGAACAACCATAAAGTTGGGGTACACCATATCATGGAGACATGTCATCCTATTTTATGAAGTATATATTGTATGTTTTAGAAGTATTCTAGTCATTGTATCAATTATTATATTCTTAGCGTATAGAGCTCGGCTTGGAAGCTGAATGTGAGCTTTGTGAGATTCATTGCAGTTCCCCTCAAAGGTGGCACGCTTGGTTCACCACAGTATACTCATTTATATCACTTACTTCACAACTGAGTCTTTTTATTATTCCCTACTAAATGTTTCTGTTCCAGTTAAAAGGTTAAATTGAAGAACAAATAGGTGATAAATGCAATGCACAATCTAACAGGACATACCAAACAGCTAATAGTTTCTTTTCGGAGAACCATTGTGTTGTGTCTGATTGATTTTATCTCCTATCACACATCAAGCTTTCATATGTGTGACAGCAATCTCTGATATTAAGTTTCTATAATAGTTATACTGTAGCCCAATCGTAGGCATATATTTTTATATATTTTACATGATATTCCAATAATATTTGATTTGATCTTAGTTACAGTATCGTAAGGTTTTATGCATATAACCCTATGTTATTAGTGTCTCATGATACCATGCAGTGTCCACAGAAATGTAAGAGTTCATATTGTGCCGCCTTAAGAATTAAACAGAGGAACACAATATTTTTATTCATTCCACTAGAAGCAGTATTGTGACATCAGAGCAGGTATACCGTTGTTGTCACTTGTGCAGCTGCAGGGGCCCCTCACAAGCAAGTAAAATTTTGCATTATTATAAGTTAATATGTACATAAATACTTCAATTATAGTCTTAGACCAATAACGAGCACAGCTCTGTAGGTGTGGGATATGTGAGGGAAGGGAGTAGGGTAATTTACCTTGGGTGATGAATGTCAGGGGTGCAATAAAAAGCCAATTTGCATTGGCTTGGGTACTTAGACACATAGGGAGGGCAGTACACTTTGAAACTTTTGCCCTGGTGAAGGAAACCCTTGCTAACAATGAGGTCCTCCTATTCTGATAATGTCACTTCTGCACTATCACCATGTTCCAACAAATTTTTAATGTCTAAAATTGTGAGGAAAGATTACATATTTTAGTCCAATGTAGAAAAAAGAGAAGCGGCATTCACCCTTTTAGATGCCAAATCCTTTATTTCGTCTTGCTGATCCTAGCGTAGACAAATCAGGCAGGGAGAGGGAGTGGGGTTCGGCAGACAATGGCTTGCCGTTTCAAAGCTCTTGCTGCTTCAACAGGTCAAGAGCTGCGAAATGGCAAGCCGTCGTCCGCCGACCCCCCACTCCCTCTCCTAACTGATTTGTCTGTGCTAGGATGAGCAAGACGAAATAAAGGATTTGGCATCTAAAAGGGTGAGTGACGCTTCTCTTTTTTCTACATTGGACTAAAATATGTAATCTTTCCTCACACAACCTGTTAGTGCCCGGTCCTCTACATAATTGGAGATTACATATTTTATCACAGCCAAGAATTGAAAGTAATTGGTAATAAGCCTTGAGTGGATATTATGCTGCATTCACTAGAGATAGGGAAATATATTCAAATATAATAGAATTGTTCATGAAATGTTACTAAAATCTATATTTTCCAGAATATGGATATTTTGTAATTCACTCCACGTGAATTCAGCAAAGTGGCAGCCTGTTGGTAGCGATTTCACTGAACCATAGAGTGCAAGCTAATGGTAAAAAATTGTATATTCACTTCTCAGCTGACAACCCTGGCTTAATTTCTCAATGACTACTGTCCTGTCCTCAGGAATTTTTCTATATGCTTTTGTGAATGGTATCTCTGGCTTCATCACTAAAAGTTAGCACTGCTGTTGAGAGGTGAGCAAGAATTTAGAATTAGGAATTAAAGGGGAACTCTGGGGAGAGAAAACCTTTTAGTATAGTCCCTGCCCTCCTACATGATGAAGCAGAGCTGTATACTGAAGTTCTAGGATGTATATATCTCTTATAAATCAATAAAATCATACTTGCTCCTTTGATCTCCTCCCTTCCTCATGGGACAGGGAAAGAACAGGAGGTGTGCAGGGGCATGGACAGTGGAGTAACTTTAGGCCCAGGGGCCCAAATGTGAAGGCTCCAACGGGGCCCCCAATTATTGCAAATCTTTAATACTATTAGTCTTTTTCTATAGGCCAAAGGACTTTTGGTGCACCCCTAGGCTGCAGGGCCCGGGTGCGATCGCAACCCCTACACCTATTGTAGTTGGGTGTGGACCCTGGGAGCTGCAGGATCATCCTACATTCTAGTGAGTGATGATGATGATCTATAGAACGTTGGAGGCATAGGAAGATAGCATGTACCTATAGGGGAGGGGAGACCATGCAAAGCTGAATTGATCAATTAATTTATTTGCCTCTGCTCCTAGCCTCACAATAACAGTACACATTATGCATCATCATACAGCAGAGGGTCACAGCATGTATTTGTATCTGTTTGGTGACCTGATTGTTATTTCAAGCCTGGACCCCCTGTCACATAGGATGGTATATCAGGGACATGATTGTAGTGTAAGCATGGGGCCAGTAGCCACGCCCCCTCCCTATACAGAAATGTGAGGGGGCTGAAATGTAGGCTGATCCTGCATCCCCCAGCATCCCCGTCCCCAACACACCTCCTCTTTTAACCAGCAGCATGAGATTGTCAGTCTGAAAATTCTCTGTCCCATGAGGTGGGGGACAGAGCTGAGGAGCAGGTATGATTTTATCAATTTATTAGAGATCTATAGATCCTATAAGTGCAGTGTACAGCTCTGCTTCATCATGTAGCTGGGCAGGAACTGTACTAAAAAGTTTTCTCTCACTGGAGTTCCCCTTTAAGTTTCTTTTTGCTTTTGCATCTTGCGTTTAATATTCTCTGGGGTCGCCCTAAAGTATAATCAATTACATTGAATTCACAAAAAATAAATGTAAAAACTGTTGACGAAAAATCTGTGTGATTTGGTTAACTTGACTTTCCGTCAGTCTCCCAACTCTGACTTGACAGTCTCATAGACATAAATAACCCTGTTAAGTTGGGGACAAGAGACTAGCATACAGTTTGTGCATCATGGTCCGTGTTCAGACTATAACATATGGTTGTGTGAATGTAGTATTACTGAAATACAGCTTTCTGAAGAAGAAATTCCCTAAAATATTATTTCATTGCCTTCTTGTAAGCAGCAGTCAGAAATCTTGTAGACGAACATCAGGGGGTGAGTAGATCAAATGATACAAACCAGTAATGACTGCAGATGCAGTGGATGTATACCTCAACTGATTCATCTAGAAAAAGTAATAAAACTTATGCAGCCAGGGGGGATTTACTTCCTTCAGAGCTAGTGGTTGCTTACCCTTTGCACATGGGAAATTAATTTGGTGGGTGGGCTTTAACAAATGTCTGATGATATCTACACCATTTGGGATATAAAGCTGGAATAGTGCTATCATTCTATTCTTTAACAAAACATCTGCTGTACTCTGATTAAAATTACTTGCAATACTACTGCCTGTCAAAATAAAACCACATTCATCTAATAAAATATATCCTGTTCATTCATAAATAGCCCACAATACCTTGCAGTACCCTCATAATACTTTGTATACTTATTTAAAGAGAACATGTCACCAGATTTTGGTGTTTTAAACTAAAAGTGCCATTTTCAGCAGCACCTATACTGCATTTTACGAAGGTGGCTATTATGCCCTGACTGCCACTGTACACCAAATAAATAAGTTTTAAATACTTTCCATCCTGTATTATAATTACCTGTTTACGGTCTGATGGGTTTGATTGCAACTCGGTGCATCAATGCCTCTCCTCACTCTCCATCCTGCTTCTTCTCATGACTGCGCAGAGGCTTCTCTGGATTGAGCCTGCATTCTGTGCTCTACACTATTGCGGGAAGAGCCTAGTACTCTTCTGTGCATGCACGAACCGCTAAGTTGTCTGCGGAAGCAAATATGAAGTGAGTGCCTTTGGCAAATATTCCCTAAGTGTCTAGTAGCTTACAGCTTAGTCTGGCATTATTGACAACATCCCTTTAAGAAGAAAAAATGTACACCTACAGCTGTCAGTGAGCTGTCACTCACTGCATCACTAGAACACCGTAAGTGATGAAATCATGACAGTAACCCCTCTTCTAGAGGTGGTCACTAGACTTCCAGGTTTTCCAGGAAACCTTGAACAGAAGGCCTTGACCAATTGATCAGCCAACTTCACTGATGGGACTTTAAGTTTGATAATTTTGGGTGACAACTAAACTTTATCACCTGCTTTAAAGACAGAACTCACCAATTTTTTTTATCAGCCTTCAGTTTTTGGTGAGCCTGAGTGGCCCCATTATTCTTTTGAACTTCCTCCCAGACAAATGCTAGGTTCCAGTAGGCTTATTAACCCGACTGTTAAGGGCAAATGCAGTAAGGGGCAAAAATGAAGACTACTCCTTTTGCTTAGCTACTACAAAACACCTTAACATTTGTTCCAAAGATTAATTAATTAATTTTATGTATATAGAAACAAACAATTTAGACTCAGGTATAGTGGAAGGAGCCAGAGTCTTGGCATTGTGGATCTTTGCTTCCAACTTGGAGAATACCATAGAAACCACTATGCCCAAAAGAGGAATGTGGAATGGAAGTTCTGGAAGAGACACATCATCAAGACTGCTTTGATAATGAATCAGACATCACATTCTTGGACCCCGGCAGATCCTACAGACTATCAGAGCATGTATGTACAGAGCCCAAACATCTCTTATGACAGTTTCTACCCCACTTAACAATTTCCTTCTGACACCAATTAATTACAGGATTGTGAATGCATAACCATCAAACCCTAGAATCAACCCAGCAGGTAAATTATCCAAAACAAAACAGGAGATAGTTCCAGAGTGAATTGCTCTTAAACAGAGCATGAATTCCACCATTACCAACTTGACCAAATTCTAAAGTGGCGTTGTCTTGTCCATGGTGGAAATTACAATGGGTCAAATTACAAACTAACTGCATTCTTAAGAGCTTCTAAAAAGCCTCCACAGAATTGGCACCTAAGGGCACATTATTTCACTGAACTTCTGTGGACTATTGCTCTCCTTTGTAAGGTTCATGATCCTTGCCTTATCAACCTGTGCCCTCTCAGGTTTGTCATATATTAATCCCGAAGCATCAAAGAAAATGTCTGAGGATTATGAAAACAAAGAAAACACCTTGGTCCGAGGGCATCCTTGACGTAGGGAATATATTTTTTCCAATCCACTGGGATCCAACCCCTGACAACTGAGGTTACAATTTAAAAAATAACTTACAACTCTCCAGTGCATTCTAAGCTGTATGTGCTCTTCCAAACGTTTATCAGAAGGGGCCACTTGGTGCTCGGGAGAGGCAAATTGCACAACCAAAAATAATGACATCACAGTCATTGCCAGCAATGAAAGGTTATAAATTAGATAACTGTCCCTGCAACTGAAATTGTGATGAATCAAGGTTCTTGTGCTCTTTTGCCAGATCCAGAATCATTTGCATTAGATTCGCCAACTGATGATTATAAAGTGTATGAACAGAATCCATACTGGCAAAATTAAAACAGCAAATTTAACCTTATGGTCAGTCTTAATGTGACCCTAGTCACCACTCATGGGCTTGCCGTGAGATTTGGAAGTCAGATATTTTATGGTCAGACACCAGGAAAGCTTGTCGTGCATATAAGGAGTAAACAGAGATTTAGTCAAGTAACAGTCTGGGACCAGGATACCAGGAGGACATGTCATGGATACAGGGAGTAATCTGAGGAGTAGTCAGGTCACAGTCTGGGGACAGAACAGCAGGTCACTGTGCATCACAGATGAAAGAGCTGAAAACAGAAAGAGCGCAAAATAGGGTCCTATCTGACATATGTAAGAATAGGTCGTATTAATGGTTGCACTCACCTTAAAGGGTTGTGAGAGTCACAATCACTTTATACATTAGGAATAGACTGCTGCACATGTCCACTTCCAATAAAAATTCTTCAATATTTAAAGTTATGGATTATCATGTGCCCTGAAGAAGTAGCAAGAGAGCTACGAAATGCGTAGGCCAATAAATATTCATGAAAGATCCCGACTGTGACTATTGATCGGCAACGCATTTGATAATCCATAGCTTTATATATTAAAGAAAATGCTAAAGAGGCAATTCAAGAGACTAGTCAAAAGGCAATTCCAAGGTAAGGTTGGCAAAGAATCAGAAGAACAGACTGGAGGTACACAAGCTAAATAGTCAGATTATTATCCTAAATAAATGACACCCAGATGAAAACTAACAGACCTAGAGAGATTGGGCAGCTGGGCTGTATCTCACAATAACTGCAGTCCAACTCACCCCTGCCTGATTGGACGGCTAAACTGCCACTAACAATACTGAAAATCCAGAGTGCCCCTGGATTAAAAATGATGGATGAGTTGTCATTAATTTTGACAGCTGAGATGTCATTCATTGTGTCCCTAGAACACTGTGCTGGGTGAAATTGTGAAATTGTGACATATGTAAATGTGAGCATTCCCTGAAGGTGCATTTACACCAAAGACTATCGTGAACAAGTTTTTGCAGAAACACTGGTAGCACTATAATATTTCATTGTAAACTAGCTGCCGATCACCATCCGGTTAAAAGATATTTTGTGCAGAATTGTATGTGTAAACAGGTCTCATGCTGTCAAGAACACTGTCAGGCTATGTGCATTGAATTATAATGTACTATACAGAATGTTGAGTGTGCATTGTTTACTGTAGCCTGGCTATTAAATGACCAACAATCTATAACTATTTAATGGTCATTT
>JARQOC010003006.1:0-19843 GCA_033576535.1 Allobates femoralis | reverse complement strand
ACAGCTTTTTAAATTTTCAATCCATTTCCCCCTTTTTTTTTATATTTCCAGCTTTTTACATCAGGCCTAGTCTATGAATTACCCCCTTCCTTGAATAAATTTTTCAATTTTTTTCCCCCCTTTTGGTATTTTTGCAAACTCAAGGGAAACTTTTTTTGAAATTTTGAAGTCAAACTTTTTCACCTTTTTTTGGGACACATTCCAGATTTGTTAACGTGCATCCCTTTGTTACTGGTCTTGTGTTTTTAATGAAACGTGACCCCCCCCTTTTTTTTGTCACGCCAGATAGTAGATTAGAGAGAAACTTGTTGACTGCAATTTTTTTCCCGGGAAAGTACTTTGTCTTTTTAACCCAAGGACGATTTGTTTGTTTTTTTCCCAAAGTCATGGCATTCAATGATGCATTGGCTTTTTTGGGCCCAAGAGGTTTCGGAGTTGGAAAGATGCTGAAATTTTTTTTGGGAAATTTCACTTCCCTTTTCCCCAAATTTTGAAACGTGCCCCCCCCCCCCCTTTTTTTTTTTTTAAACTTGGGAACTAATAAACATGAGCGATTAAAGAAATGGGTACGGGTTTTGTTTTTGTATAAAGGTAAAAAAAGGTTTTGAAACACCGTAGAACACGTAAAAATGGAGAGAATCAATAATTGAATAACTAATATATGCAAAAAAGTTGCTAGCCAAATTTATGCATGAGATGCCAAGATGATTGTTATGAATGAAGGTAGTTTCACTCTTCAAAGTTTCAGTCAAGGGTTTGAGTTTATGGAGATGAAAGTAAAAAAGTTTAAAATTTGTTCCCCTTTTTGATTGTCAGTGTATATCAGGATGAGTCCAGAATGGGGGGCCCATACATCCTCAAAAAGCCCTCCCTCGATCCTTTCCTTTGTCTCTAGCTATCACCCCAATCACTTCTCCCCTTTGCCTTAAAAACTACTGGAACAGCATGTCCATCTTCCCTTTTCCACCTCTCCTTCTGTTACCTTTGACTGTTACAATTGGTTCCAACCTAATCACTCTACCAAAACTGCCTAATAAAGTTACATATGATCTACTAACTGCCAAGAGCAAGCGACATATTCTGTCCTCCTCCTCCTAGACATTTTAGACCTTTCCCCTCTGTTACAGATTCTCGCATCTCTTGGTATCACAAACTTGGCCTTCATGGATCTTTTCTATCAACAGACCGCACATTCAGCATCTCTCTTTCACACCACCTTTACTTACCCCCTATCTGTCAGTGTCCCCCAAGCTTCATTTCCCTAAGACCCTACTTTTCCCATCTACACCCTCAGCTTGGAACAGTCATAGAGTCTGCGGCCAGCTTGGGACAGCTCATAGAGTCCTGCGGCTTTCAGTACATCTCTACGCTGATGACATGCAGATTTACCTCTCTGGCCCTCATATCTAGAGATGAGCGATGTTCGATTCAAAATGTTCGCCAATCTCAAATTTGACTGTTTTGGGCGGTATTCGAGTCATTCATCGAATTAGAACAATTAGCTTCCAAATTCGGCAGTGCAAGGTTATGTTCGATAACGCTTGGGTCAACAAAAATCATACTGGCTTTTCATACTTATACTGATCTTCAATTTTAATATCCATTTTCAGTGTATAGTGTGCGGAGGGGGGCGGGGTTCAGATCAGTGCTATGAAGTGATAGAGCTCTTTTATTTTTCTCCAAACCGCATGTAGAGTGGGGCAGTGCGGCTTTGAGCCAATCACAGTGAAACACGGTAAGGGGATGTTTTGCACAAGCAAAGTCCGGCATCATTGGCTGTGTATGTTTAAATGTCCTTGACCTATAAGACCCCGGGCCCTTTTCTTCATCGACCATTTGCTCATTGTGTAGCTGTGTGTCAGACGGATCCGCTGCTGCTGTGGGTACCATAC
Organism: Allobates femoralis; assembly: GCA_033576535.1. Classification (NCBI taxonomy): domain Eukaryota; kingdom Metazoa; phylum Chordata; class Amphibia; order Anura; family Aromobatidae; genus Allobates; species Allobates femoralis. Next base: position 17,951 of record JARQOC010003006.1, on the reverse strand, counting down.
AGTCAAAACTCACAATTCTACTATCCCATTCAGCTACAGAGCTAATACATAGTTTAGTAGATAGGTTTAGGAGTAGGGGCTGGGGGGGGTGCAATTTTAGCAGAATCAGCTCTTGTAAGAGTGCATCATAGGAGTAGGGACTAGGGACTTTGGTCTGTAACAGCTCTTTTTCAGATCTACTCATAGAAGCTGGGACTAGTTTTAATTACAGCCTTTGGGCTAGGTTAGAGCAGTCCCTATTAGTATTGCCAGGCAGGTGCGTGCCAGAGTGTGCACAAGTCTTTTTCACAGCATTGGCCAATCTAGCTCTGGGAGTCCTTTAAGGAGGGGAGTGTGCACTGCTGTTAAGAAAACTACATTACCTGTCTTATGTAGGCATTTTTTTGCTGCTGTAGTCTCAGCAATTTGTTCGGACTAGTAGCGTGTGATTTGCACAGTAGTGTAGCCCACTTGTGAAAAGTACACCGCCAGTGTACTTCCTTACTAATAATGACCCTTTGGGACATCTGACTTTGGTCAAGTCGCGTGTGACAAAAACTGTTAGTGTACGCCACTTGTAAAACAATCTACTACACCCCCAGTGTACTTCCTACTAATTTTCAACTGCACCCTTTGGCCAATCTGACTTCTGGTCAAGTGCGCGTGACAAAAACTATTAGGTACCACTTGTAATACAATCTATACACTGCCAGTGTACTTCCCACTAATTTTTAACTGCACCTTGGCCCATCTGACTTCTGGTAAAATCGAGCATGCCAAAAACTATTACTGTACGCACTTGTAATACAATTCTACACGCCAGTGTTACTTCCTACTAATTTTTAACTGCACCTTGGCCACATCTGACTTTGGTCAAGTCACAGTATGACAAAAACTATTAGTGTAGGCCATTGTAATACAATTACACACCGCCAGTGTACTTCCTACTAAATTTTTAACTGCACTTGGCCAAAATCTGATTCTGGTCAACTCGCAGGTGGCAAAAACTAATTAGGGTACGATTGTAATACAATCTACTACACGCCAGTGTATTCCTACTAATTTTCAATGCACCCTTTGGCCCCTCTGCACATCTGTGTCCTTTGTAGTGTTCTCCCCGGTCATCTAGTGATTCTTTCTTCTACTGTAATGTTATCCTTACCAAATGTGCGGAATCTTGAAAACCCTTTCAATATGTTTCCCCTTTCCCCGTGCCTTGTATCTGGATTTTCAAAAAAAACAGAACTGGGCTAAGTGTAATATGCAGTACGTGCTGTTCCCAAAAAGGCCTTTGCAAAAAAACAACAGGAAAAATGAGCAAATATAAAAAAAAAGTAGAAGTAAAATGCTAATGTGCATAAAATAATAATAGAGTATTGGGTTGACATTATTTGAATAAAAAAAATGGGGAAGCAGTAGCCCACCAGAAAGGAAAACCCTATTGGTACGGTCCTAATAGCAGAAAAATACCTTCCTGTGTTCGCAATGGGGAAAGGAAGGAAAAAGCGGATGGGTTTTAAAAAGGAGCCCCAGCAATGGAAAACACACTATAAATGCCAGCTATAAGGCGGCCACACCTCAATTTACAATGTTGCTTTTTTGTAGACATTGCAATTGAGGTGTGGCGTTATGAGTGGATATTATTTATATGTATGTAGCTTTCCAGCGGTGGTCTCTTTTGGGGCCCCAGGTCTGTGTTTCTTTATTTTAACAAGGGTGGGATGGCTTGCACATTTTTTTTTAATCAAAATAATGTACCAGTATTTTTTATTTTTTAAATTTGTAGTTTTTAGGATTTTATTTTTACTTTTTTTAGGGTTTTTTGCAAAAATTTTCCCTTGTGTTGTCTGTGACATTTTTAGTAAAATTTGTTTTTATGAAGTTGTGGGGCTTCTAGCCCTGCGTTGTCCCCTTTGCCCCCCTTGCTAGCTGCCACAAACCCTGCTTGCTCCTTTCACTGTAGGAAGGCCCAAATTTTTTCCTGTTGTCAGTGGGCCCCTTATTAGTCCCATTAGACAATACCCCCGTCCCATTGACCTGGCAGTGTTGTAACTTAAGAATCCCCTTTGTGATGCTGTCACTTTACTAGGATAGTTGCTTGTTTGTGGGTTAGTTATCCCCAAACTTTTGGTTACCCTACATTTGTTTCTGGGCAAAACTTTTTAAAAAATTACAAAAAGTTCTATATGTTTATTTATACCTTACTTTAAAACTTAATATTAACGTTATACATAAAACGTGATACATTGTACCTTATCTTGCATTAACAGAAAAACCCTTTTTAACATATCACAAATTACTTACTCACAGTTCCTTTAAATTATATACAAAGTGCATGATTTAAAAACAAACAAGGGTGCAATTGGTATTTTCGGAGGAAAACGATACCGTCCCAAATTTTTTTGGGCCCTTTTAAAAAATTGAGAAGGCTAGGGTTATTTAAAAAAGAAAATTAGCCTTTGCGAGCACCCGGGGCCCCCCGGGGGTGATGATTTATGGAAAAACAGAAAACGAGCCCCGGGAAAAAGTTATGGTATTCTATTTAAAAAATTTATAATTCCCCCTAAAGGATGGGGTTTTTAAAAGGGTCGGGGAAAAAAAACCCTTTTTTACCAAAAGTTCCGGTTTTTTTTTTGGGGGCTTACCCGGAGGCCTTTTTTTTTAAAAAAACACCCCAGGGGGGGCCCCCCGCTGCATTTTGGCACAACGGGGGCCCACAAGACCGGGGGGCGAAAAGCCCAAAAAAAACCCGGCCACCCCCAAAAACCCGGCAAACATTGGGGGTTTAAAAAAAGTTAGGAGGAGTGAAGGCCTGTTGGTTTTTACTTGACCAACAGCTTGGAAAAATTTTAACCCCAAAGTTGAAACCTTACCGAGTGCCGGGGGTTTCCGGGTACCCCGATTGGTTGGGGGAAAATTAATTGGGTTGTTTTTGTTCTTTGTTAAATTTATTTTAAAACCCCTTTTTTTCAGAAATTAAAATTTAAAACCCTATTTTGGAAAAAAATCCAATAAATTTTCCCCTTTTTTTTCCCCCCCCCTTTTTTTCTTTTTAAACCCGTTTTTGTATTCCCCCTTTAAAAATTTTAAATTGGCGGATACTGCCATTGGGGTTATTTGGGGTAAAACAAACCCCCCAAAAAAAATCACCAAACCCCCCCGGCCCCTTTTTTTTTGAGTGGGGGGGATCCCCTGACAAAATCCCCCTTTCAAGTAATTTCCCCCTTTACCTTTTTTTTGACACCCACGAAAAATTTTTTCCCCAAAATTGCTTAATCCTTTCCCAAGTTTCCCAAAGAAATTAACCCCCTTTTTTTGGGCCTTAAATATTGAATGTTAGAAAGGTTTTAAAATAGGGAAATATCAAAAATATTGCAGTTCTTTGATTAATATATTGGAGGTTTTGCGAAGGAGTTGATTTATTTTTTTTTAAATTAAATCAATGAAGTTGAAAACTTATGTCAGTAAAGTACATTAGGAAGAAAAAAAAAACGGGAAAACGAAAAAAAAATTCATTTTTTTCTTTGTTTTTAAAATTAAATTTACTTTTTTAATTGGTGTCTAAAAATATCTGGTTGCTCAACCAAAAATGGCAGGGGGATTTAAAAGTGCTTTGAAAGGATCTGTCTAAAGGGGTTTTAAAAGCTTAAAAGCCCCCACGATACCCAATGGTCGGGATGGGGACATTAAAGGTGATACTGGTGAGCTGTCACAAGGCAGATTACCAGCGAGGGGCCAGGGGGATTTGGTTCCCAAGGTAAACAATGGTAACCCCCCGGGCGCTTATTTCCCCAAGTTTACCTTGGGGTTAAGATCCCATGTTCTATCCCGGGTGGGGAGTCGCTGATCATGGCCCCTTGTCCCCGCAGAAATGTGGCGTTAGGGGTGCCAAAGATAGATTTATCAACCGTTCTAAATTGTTGTGTGTCAACACAAAAGGTTTGACATGTGCAACGCCCCAAAACCGGTGCATTGAAAATTGTTCCCGATATTGTTGTGTGAAAACGGCCTTAAGGTGTTGTTCAAAAAAGGTTACAAAAATTAATCCATTAAACATTTTTAGATGACCAGGGCCCTTCATCTTTCACCTCCCGATACTATTTGGGTTTCCCATTGGAACTGGAGGTCAAGGCCCCAAGTCTTTTTTCGGGGGGCCCATTTGGCTTATTAAACCCTGTTTGGGACAAATTTTTTTTGTGTATATAATAATTAATAAATAATAAAAATTGGGTGGGTTTGTTAAATGTTTAATAGATTTGCCTTTTTTCTTGTTGCATTAAGATCCCGTGTAAAATAGGAGGATGGGGGGGGAGGGGCAATTAAAAAAGGCCCCCCTGAAGATTTACCTTTTTTCCCCTGTTGGAGTTGAAAGCCTAAAAATTTCGGTTTAAAAGGGCTGGGATGAGGGTCTACCGTAGGATCGTTACTCGGGATTTTAAGGGATCGTGGATGGTAATCGGGAGTCTTTTAGGAATATGTCAGTAACGGTCCAATGCAAGAATGGCAATCTTAGTTTTGTAGAGTTTCTTTTTCTCATGCTGCTGCAGATCGCTTACACCCCGTTATAGTTAAATTCCCAAACAGAGGAGTTGGCGAGTTACGGTCCGAACCCTAGCGAGCTCGATTGATTTTTATTTTTATTCGGACCGCGAATCCAGATTTTTTTTTACTAGTCGCTTGGTGTTAGGTCAAAAATTGTAAGATTAGCCAAATCATAGTCGTAATCCCATAGAGCTTTGGTTGTGTAAGGATATGATTGGGTTTGTGTCCATGTGATGTATGTCATATGACAGGAAGGCAAAAAACTGGGCCCCCCCCTTTGGGCCTTGCGGAAAGTGATAGTGGGGGAGATTGGAGAATCGGGAAAAGTTGGCGTGTGGGTAATATAAAAAAGTTTTTTTCAGAACTAAAAGGACGGGTGAAAGGAGTAAAGTTTAAAACCATACCCAAAAAGTTCTTTTCAAACTCCGGGCGGGGTTGTGTAAGGACTGAAGGAGGAGATTAGGAGCAGCCTTACAGTGAATCCCGCACCTTTCCTCATAGCTTAGTTCCCCAGCTTTCGCAGAGCTGTTATTAAGCTTTTCTTATTTTTGGGCCTTGTCTCCCAAATAATTTGGGTGCCATTTTTCCACAAAAATTTCCTGTGCCAGTGCTTTGCGGTACGGTGTCCTGTGCAGCTCGCACGGTACTTGTAAACTTGCACGCACGAAACCGCAGCCTAAGTGGTGCCTGGTGTTGCTAACTAAACAATTTTTTCCTGTGCCAGTGCGTTCCCTGTACGGTGTCCTGCCTGGCTCCCCCAGGTACTTGTAAACTTGCCCCGCAGCCAGACCGCAGCTAAGTGTGCCTGGCTTGGCGTACTAAACAATTTTTTCCGTGCCAGTGCGTGCTGTACGGGTGTCCTCCTGAGTCTCGGACTTGTAAATTTGCACGCAGCCGCACCGCAGCCTAAGTGTGCTGGTTGGGGGCGTACTAAACAATTTTTTCCTGTGCCAGTGCGTTGCTGGTAGGGTTTTGTCCTGCCTGCAGCTCGCACGGTACTTGTAAATTGCACCCCACCCAGCACCGCAGCCTAAGTGTGCTGGTTCTGAGTACTAAAACAATTTTTTCCTGTGCCAGTGCGTTGCTGTACGGTGCTGCCTGCAGCTCGCACGGTACTTGTAAATTGCACGCAGCCGGGCACCGCAGCCTAAGTGTGCCTGGTTGTCGTACTAAACAAATTTTTTCCTTTTGCCAGTGCTTGCTGTACGGTGCCCTGCCTGCAGCTCGCAGGGTACTTGTAAATTGCACGAGCCACCCACCGCAGCTAAGTGTGCTGGTTTGGTCCTAAAAAATTTTTTTTCCTGTCCCAGTGCTTGCTGTGGGTGCCCCTCCCTGCAGCTCGCACGGTATTGTAAATTTGACCAGCGCACCGCACCCAAAGTGTCCCCTGGTTTGCGTCCCTAAAATTTTTTCCTGTGCCAGTGCTTTGCTGTACGGTGTTCCCTGCAGCCCCACGGTATTGAAAATTGCACGAGCCAGCACCCACCCCAAAGTGTCCCGGTTCTGCGTATAAAAAATTTTTTTCCTGTCCCCAGTGCTTTGCTGTCGGTGCCCTGCCTGCAGTCGACGGTCTTTAAACTTGCACCACCCAAAAAAACCGCAGCCTAAGGTGCCTGGTTTGCTATAAACAATTTTTTTCCTGTCCATGCTTTGTGTACGGGTCTGTGAGTCCCCGGGGTACTTGAAAATTGCACGCACCAGCACCGCACCCTAAGTGTGCCGGGTTTTGGCTTACAAAACTTTTTTTTCCTGTGCCATTGCTTCGTACTTTTTCCCCTGCAGCTCGCCCCAAACCTTTTCCCTCTTCAAAAAATATTTTAGCCTCTGGGGGGACCTTTCACAAAATTAGAAACCTGCTACTTTTTTACAACCCCCAAAAGGCCCCCAGAAATTAAAAATTTCCCAAAAAAAAAACCCAAAAATCCCAAAAAAAGTTTTTGCAAAGGGGAACGGGAAAAAGGGGCGGCAGGGGTTTAGTCGGGGCCCAAACCATCCACCGTTCGGGGCAACAGACGGGATTGATCATCGGTTCCTCCGGGCTAATTTTCCCCTCGGGAAAAAAACATTATTGGGGCCAAAGAAACACATCAACCCTTTTTGGCGGGCAACAAACCTCAAAAACCAGGTTTTTCACACTAAAGGGTTTCCCTTGGGGACGTGCTACTGTTGGTACATCCCAAATCGGGGCCCACTAATCCACAACCTCTTCCTTTTTCCTAAAAAACCAACAGCACCCCCATGAAAATGTTGACACGAAAAAGGGTCCCCCCAATACTTATTGGGACTTTAAACCCTTTTAAAACATAACCCGGGTTTTTGGGCCAAAAATTCCGGGGGGAAAAAATATTTGGAAAAAAAGGGCCCCATTCAGGGACAATTTTTAGAGACAAACCCCGGCCCCCTTAACGGGGCTTTCACAAAGTCTTAAAACCGCTCAAAGTTGGGGATGTTTGATGGAGGAACAGTCCACCCCTTCGGGGGAAGAAAAATTTCTATTTTTGTTTCCCAAAGGGTTTAAAAAGGGAAAGGGGATAGAGAAAACTAATCCCCTAATTTTTTGCATCAAGCCACAAGCACAGGGGAGGAAAAAGTTGTAGCCCAAACCAACAAACCAAAGGTACCCCCCTCCAAAACCCAAAAGGCACCCTTTTCCCCAAAAAGTCCATTTGGGCCAAAATTTTCAACGTTGGAAAAAATTTTTCTAAATTGGCCCAGAAACCCTTTGGGGAAATCAACCTAAATGGGCACCACTTGTAAATTTTTTAAAAGGGGCCTTCTCAAGAAAATTTTGGTCACTGAACCATCGCCGAAAGGCTGGGGCAAGGCCACAAAAAACCAGAGCACCACATAGGGGAAGCCCCATGGCTGGTCACACCCTATTCATTCAAAAGTGCGGGCCTTCCACAACATGTCACGCCCCAAAAACTGCGAAAAAACCAGTAACCCCGGCACAATAAATTTGTAAGTTTCCACGATAGAACCCATCACAACCCGGGTTTGCAGAGAGACTAACACGGTCAGACTTTTCTCCCCAACAACACCTTACATTTACCCTTTGACAAACTAAAAAAAGGGAAAAAAAATTTACCCTTTTTCCCCCCCATTAGCCAAAAAAAAAATTTTCCCAAATTTAAAAGTTTTTAGCAGTCAATTTTTTCCCTTTGGGCGGGGGGACGACCCCGTATTTTTGGCTTGGCGGTCCCACCACTGGGTTTCCCAAGCCCCCCCCCTTTTTCACGTTGTCCGCCCCCCCCGGGGTTTAAGGCAGGGTCATTAACAACCCTCAACGGGCCCTCACCAACGCTGTAACCAAAAAAAAAAATAAATTAAAAGGGACACGTAAAAAGCAGTTAAAGGACCCCCGGACATCCCCCACCGCGCTTTGGACAACTTGGGAAGTTGCCAAAAACGATTTATGTTACATCAAACATCCACCCCCCAGGGATACGGGGCAAAACCCCCAATTCGGGGTCGGGGGCATCACCCCAAAAGGTTCCACTCCCCCATTTTCCCCCTTCCTCACCAACCCCCAAATTTGGGCCCTCAACACCCCCAATTTTGGGGTTTTGCTAAATGTTTCAAAAGACGCCAACCTCTCGAACCCCAAAATTTTTAGGTCACAAAACCGCACACTGCATAGAGCTGTTAAAAGGGTTAAGAACAAAAATTTTAGTGGTTCCCCCTCCAACTCCAACCGCCCCTCTTTACAAAATTTGGTTTTTAACCTAGGGGCTGCACTAAAGCTAAAACCCTTTGGGTTAAAAACGGCCTTCAGGGCTCACGTGCTGAACCCTGTGGGTGCAGAAATTCCGGCGTACATACCCAAGCAATTGACCTACGGGAAAGGGGGTCGAATTTTTTGCACTTTTCGTCTTTTTTTTCAAAAAGGTTGGGAAAACCCCCCAGGGGCTTCAAAAAAATTTTGTTTTTGCCCCCACCCTTTTGGGGACGGGGCCCCGACACGTTTTGGAACTCTACATTAAATAGGGGATCGGGGATCAATGAGCACAGGGGGCAATATCCGGTATAAATTGAAACTGCCCGAAACCCCATTAAACCACATTTTTAAAAATACAAGGGATTGGGGTGTATCCGGGACACACGGGGAGTTTTTGGAAAATTTTTAAATCGCAAAAAACTGGGTAAAGGGTGATCAGCCCAACCCATCATTCACAAACCCTGCTTTCTGTTTAAAAATCCCTCATTTAATCAAAAAATGAACATTAGCCCCACAAGGGCTATGGAAGCCAGTTTTTAAAAACACCAAACCTACCAAAAACCCCCCCCCATTTATGCCCAAAGGCAACAAGGCCCTCCTAAAGGGGGAACAAAAAGCAAGACATAAAGGTTTTATTTTTTTTTTGGGCCAGTCAACCCAAGGTACCAAACCCCAGTTTTGGGTTTTCTGTCCCCATGGGTCCGGAAAGGAAAGGGGGCCCCCAATTTTTGGGAACAAGGGTATTGAACATCGTTCTGAGGACACTGAAAAACATACTCTATGCACTTAGGACACATGGCTCACTTCATGTTGACTTGTCTGCTAGAAAAACCCATGAGTGGTTAACATATTGCACAACGACCTCTACTGGTTGCCACCTTTCTGGACCCACGTTATAAAGAAAATTCACCTCGTTTGCTGTTTCAGTCACCACGTGGCTTGACAATTGACTATTTCAAGAGGGTTCTTGTGGATAATAGCTTCGAATATCACCGTCAGACAACACTCTGCCCCATGGTTAGCAACTCTGTGAAACAGCAGCCTTTGGTCGGGGCACAATCATCCACGCTGTCCAGAAGAGATGCGGGAAAGATGTCCGCAAAGTGGGCTATGTTAAATAAGCCATCGAACCTGCAGCGCCATGTTGCTCCAGTAACCATCTCTCGGAGACAGAAACTTACCAACATGGTACAAGAATACTTTAAGTGACAGTACCTGCTTCCTGACTGATGCCGCAGTCCCTTTTAATTACTGGGTCTCCAAGCTCCACACTTGGACAGAGCTCTCTTTGTATGCCTTGGAGGTGCTGGCATGCCCTGCAGCTAGTGTGACATCAGAGCGGGTTTTCAGTGCCGCTGGGGTATCATAACTGATCCCAAAGGACACGTCTTATCCCAGAGAATGCAGACAGGCTTACTCTAATTAAGTTTAATAGGAACTGGATTTCACAAGACTTCTTGAGCCCTGAAGAAAAACAGTACTCAAGCTGAAGTGCCACGTTCAACATCAATATGATATAATTAATCATTGTATTATATTGTGTCTTTTTGTACAAGCAGTATGTACAAGACCAGTAACGATTTGCGTAACCATGTTCCTGCAACCTGGGAATGAGGCTGCTTCATCTTAAACCAACACTACAAACCCTTAAAATTCGGTTTCATTAACCATCACAAACACCTTTTCAACAGGTTCAACCCTTTTTTTTCTGTTGCAAAAATTTAAAAGCCCCTTGGGGTAATTTTTGAGCCACCCTGGGTAACAAGCTGACATCCCTTAGGCCTGCATTTATACCCAAAATGCAAAACAGCCCCTTGGCTAAATTTTTTGGGAAAAACCCACCTAAGAGGCTTAAACATGGCCCTAGCCGCATTTACACTAAAATGCAAAAAGCCCTTGGCTAATTTTTGGAAAAAACCCAGCCTAACAAAGCTATCATGGGGCCCTTAGGCCTGCATTTACAACTAAAAATGCCAAACAGCCCCTTGGGCTAATTTTTGGAGCCACCCCCAGGGCCCAAAAAACTGATCATGGGGCCCCTTTGGCCTGCATTTACACTCAAAATGCCAAACAGCCCCTTGGCTAATTTTTTGAGCCCCCCTGCTAACAAGCTGATCAAGGCCTTAGGCCTGCATTTATACCAAAATGCAAAACAGCCCCTTGGGCTAATTTTTGAAACACCCACTAAGAAAGGGTTACATGGCCCTTAGCCTGCATTTACACTAAAAATGCCAAAAAGCCCTTTGGGGGAATTTTTGGAAACACCCAGCCTAACAAGCTGATCATGGCCCTTAGGCCCAGCATTACACTAAAAATGCCAACAGCCCCTTGGGGTAATTTTGGAGCACCCAGCCTAAAAGCTATTTATGGCCCTTAGGCCTGCATTTACACTCAAAATGCCAAACAGCCCCTTGGGCATTTTTTGAGCCAACCCTGCTAACAAGGATCCCTGGCCCTTAGGGGCCTGCATTTATACCCCAAAAAGCAAACGCCCCTTGGGCTAATTTTGGAAAACCCAGCCTAAGAGGGGTTATCAGCCCCTTTGGCCTGCATTTACACTAAAAATGCCAAACAGCCCCTGGCTAATTTTTGGAAACACCCAGCCTAACAAGCTGATTTATGGGCCCTTAGGCTGCATTTACACAAAAATGCAAACAGCCCCTTGGCTAATTTTTGGAGCCACCATGGAACAAGCTGATCAGGCCCTTAGGCCTGCATTATACCCAAAATGCAAAAAAGCCCTTTGGGGTAATTTTTGGAAAACCCAGCCTAAGAGGCTTATCAGGCCCTTAGGCCTGCATTACACAAAATGCCAAAAGCCCTGGCTAATTTTGGAAACACCCAGCCAACAAGCTGATCATGGCCCTTAGGGCCTGCATTACACTAAAAAAAATGCAAAACAAGCCCCTTGGCTAATTTTTGAGCCACCATGGCTAAAAAGCTGACATGGCCCTTAGGCCGCATTTATACCCCAAAATGCAAAACAGCCCCTTTGGGGGAATTTTTGGAAACACCCAGCCTAAAGGCTTATCATGGCCCCTTAGCCTGCACTTATACCCAATGCCAAACAGCCCTTTGGCAAATCTTTTGACCACCTGGCTAACAAGCGATCATGCCTTAGGCCCGCATTTTACCCAAAATGCCCAAAAACCCTTGGGCTAATTTTGGAAACACCCGCCTAAGAGGCTTTTCATGCCCTTAGGCCTGCCCCTTTGAACCAAATTGCCAACAGCCCTTTGGGCAAATCTTTGAGCCACCATGGCTAACAAGCGATCATTTGGCCCCTTTGGCCGCATTTTACCCAAAATGCCCAAACGCCCCTTGGGCAAATTTTTTGAGGGCCAAACCCCGGCTAACAAGCTGATCAAGGCCCTTAGGCCGCATTTATACCAAAATGGCAAACACACCTTGGGTAATTTCCAGGCACCAAGCCTACCTCCCTCCCTGGGCATTGCATGTACTATGCCCTAGACAAGCAATTCTATTGTATGGGCCAGCAAACCCCGCTTCTGAAAAAATGTATATGAAGCCCCTTGAGCTAATTTTTTAGGCAACAGCTATGCCTGCATCGTGGCATTGCTTGGACTATCCCTCCTGCCCGGGGCCTGGAGAAAGGTCCCACTGAAAGCTCTGTAGAAAACGCGTAGACCCCGGGTGTGTAGCAGGTAGATGTCCCCGCTTCACATGTGTGTTCTAGTCTTTGCCCTAGGAGGCATTAAGTAACCCCCAAACACAGGCACTGTTTATTTGTCAGCAACATTGTCTGTGAAACATGATTTACGCTTTGTAACCAAAGGTGACTTCAGCTCCATGCGGGGCCGTAAAGTACTTGCTAAAGAGCTCTCTCTCCCTGTCCTCCACGCCAAATGTCTCGGGTATCCTTGACTCATCCTCTCCTTCAAGGCCCACCTCTAGTTCCAAAACCAAAATCCCGTCACTCCAACTCAAAAATATTTCAAGAATTGCTGTTACTCAACCCGAACAGCTAAAACACTCATTAATGCCATCATCATCTCCCGCCTTGACTACTGGAACCTCCTTCGCACAGGGCCCCCCTGCCAACTTCTTGCACCTCCCAATCTATACAAACCTGCGGGCCCACTAATCCTTCTGTCCTCACGCTACCACGTCACACCCCTTTCCAAGCCTTTCACTGGGTCCCCCCCCAGAGAGCTCACTTAAAACATGATCATGAATTCAAAGCCTTACACAACCATCCCACCATACACTCCGACATGATTCCCCATAAACCCTCCCACGCTACCTGCGTTCAATCCAAAGAACTTTTCCGACACTCCCCCCCCATCCCTCTTCCCCCAACCGCATACAGGCTTCTCGCCGGCATCAAACCCTGCCTGAACTCCGCTGCCCCACCTCATCACTCACCGCCTACCCGGGAAAACCTTTAAGAAACACCCAAAGACCACCTCTTCCGGACAGGCCTACAACCCGCCATGACACCCGTACAACGCCCCACGACCGACACCTATCCCCACCCATTTATTCCCACCCCTCCCTCTTGAATGTGAGCCCACGCGTACAAGGGCCTCTCTGTTGAAACCCCTATGACCTTATTGTCTATGTTTATTGTATCTCTTGGTTTCCTTAACCTAAAGTAAAGCGCCATGGAACCATGGTGCTATATAAATAAATAATAATATAATGATGATGATTAAGCCCACCCACAAAACAACCTACCCTCCCTTTCCCTAAAAAAGACAGACACAAAGCAGTTTTTGTAAAATGGGTATTATTCCGCCAAAAATGGAAAAATGTCAGAATTTTTTTTTTTTTTTTTTTTTTTTTGGGACAACTTTGTAAACAGGAAAATATAAGAAATAATAACAAAGAAATTGTGCAATGCATGACAAAAAAAAAAAAAAAAAAAAAAAGGGGCTACACTGCTGGTAGGTTCCGCATCCCGTCCCCAGTAAAGTACACCATCACCGGGCCTGCAAGAGGTCCCAAAGGGGCCCATGAATGGCCTCCGGCAACCCTAGGGTGGATCCTCTGGCCGGTGGGGGAAAAAATGGTTAAGGTCCCTGTTAGGGGGCCATTGGGGGAAATAGGTAGTACAGGCCTGGGTGGCACATGCTTTTCCCGGGGGTGTGGGCCTGTCTTGTAGGTTGTATGTCTGAAAATTGCCACCCCTCCAAAAATTGAAACCTCACCGGGGGTTTGTGGGCGATGCGTCAAGCACAATCTGAATGCTGACCTTTCCGCAGTAGCCTGTGAAATGGGAAAAATTTCATCCAGAATGGTATCAGACGTGGGCAAAATCAGCTTACTTTGTGCACGCCGTCTATTAGGTGACCCCGGGATCAGACCCCGGCTGGTGGAGGTGGGCATCCAAGTTCCTCCTCTTGCGCCGGACATGCCCCAAAGCTGGGTTGGTTGGTGCGGCGGGTGGTGGTTTGGTGCTGGTGGCCCCGGTGTGTTGGTGGTTCTGGTGGCGGGGGGTGGTGTTTGCTGCTGCTGGTGGTCGGCGGTGGTGGTGTGCTGGTCTGGTGGCGCGGTGTGTGGTGTTGTTGGCTGGTGGCGCGGCGGTGTGTGGGGCCGGCCGTGGTGGTGTGGTGGTTTTTCTCCACGCCGCTTCTGTTTGGGGTGGAGGTTTCACAGCACGCCCCCCTCTGAAAAAGCTTCTCTGTGGTAAAGTAAAAAAATTTGGTGAATGCATTGCATTTGGAACAAAAAAATAGGTCAAACATAAGTTGCAGCTTTTTGAAATCTGTTATCTGTGTATTATTAATAGATAATTTGTTATTATTATGAAAAAAACCAACTGTACATAACATAAAGGAATACCCTGACTTCTTTGCTAATTCCATATAAACATAATTTTTCACCCCCTGATTAACACCCCCCCCCCCCATCCCATCTAATTGCGATCAATAACACATGGTTCACATGAAAAAAAAAAGTCCCCCTGGGTTCACTTTTTACTTCATACTTAATTCACAAACTTTAGCTTTATTCATCATATAAAGCAGGGGAAGGGTTGAAAGGTAACATATAATATATATAACTATTTATATAATCGGGAGTTTGAAATTCCGGACTGTAGCCTAATCCCAAACTCCTTAGCGCACTGCAGCGAGACCTATGGCCTTCGCGAAACCAGACGCTAATTTACACACCGCATAGCGTTTTTCTCTACGGCCTCGCGGGCCCTTTCCCCTCACAGCAAGAACCCGCGCCCCTCAAGCGCCCAATCCGCCCCGGCATCTGGCATTTGTATTCCTCCGTCTGTGCACCCACAGGTCTTAGCAAATCACTGATTCTGACAGCGGGGGGGACAACCCAGACAATCAAATCAGGAGGAGTAGTGTCAGGGGGAGATGACAGACGCCCGCCGGGGCTGTGACATGCAGAGGTCCCCAGCGGGCTGTGTGTGCGGACAACGGGAGGCGGGGCTACGACGTACCGGACACGTCCCCTGCTCTGAGAAAGTCCGCGGTTCGCCCCTCGCAGCGTATTTTGACCTGGAGCCGCGCCCCAAACCCCGCCACACACGCCTTGCCAAACAAACCACACCTCTCACTAAAACCTCCTGCAGTCTAACCACACCCCATGTTTACCTTGCCATGATGTCATTTAGCTGCGGCCGCAATCTTAATAAGGTCAAAAATGATGGCAGTAAAGGATCTCTGCTCCCCTACACGCCCAACACTGTAGCACCCCTCTATTAACCCTATCTCAAACACCTATAACTCTGCCCACCCACTGATGCCGCCTGTATATCTGCTTTTCCCCCCAGACCCGCCCTTTTAATCTGCTACCCACAACCGTCTTTATACTCTGCTACTCAAAACCCGCCTGTTACTCTGCTACCCACAGACCCGCCTGTTTACTCTGTACCTCAGACCCGCCTGTATACTCTGCTCCTCAGACCCGCCTGTATCTCCCTCTACCCACAGACCCGCCTTTTAAACTCTGCTACCCCCCAACCCCCTTATTTCTCTGCTACCCTCAGACCCCCTGTAACCTGCTAACCACAGACCCCCTTATACTCTGCTAACCTCAGACCGCCTGTATACTCTGCTAAACCCCAGACCCGCCTGTATACTCGCTACCACAGGGCCCGCCTGTAAACTCTGCTACCCCCAGACCCGCCGTATTACTCTGCTACCTCAGAAACCCCCCTGAATCTCTGCTACCCCCAACCCCCTTTTACTCTGTACCACAACCCCCTGTATACTCTGTACCCAGAACCCGCCTGTATACTCTGCTACTCAACCCCTGTATACTCTGCTACCCACAGACCCGCCTGTAACTCTGCTACCCACAGACCCCCTGATACCTTCTACCACAGACCGCCTGAACTCTGCTACCCAAAGAGCCTCTTTATCTCTGCTACCTCAGACACGCCTTATAAATCGCTTTCCAACAGACCCCTGTAATGCTACCTCAACCCCCTGTATACCTGCAAAACCCCAGAGCCAAATGGAAACTAATGTATATATTTTAAATTTAATACTAAATGTTTCACAACATGGGTTTCAAAACACATACCTTGCATAACGGGGCCCCGGTGAAGGAAGGACAGCCGTTCATAAAAGTGGTAGTGGTTGAGCAAAGGAGGCTCCCGGTTTTCTCTCTGAGTACTGCCGGTACGCTTCTTATGCTTTGGTCCCGCAGTCCTCCACCGTTTTTAAGATGGTCAACTGTGGAAATGATTTGAAACCGGGGGTTAGAGATGTGTAATATTGAAAAAAACAAAAGTATGTGTACAAAACAACAATAAATTTTATTCATTTGTGTGTGAATGTTATCAAAAGGGACAGTGACACGCAGTGTGGATCATCATCAACCGCATTACGGACATTGAGCTCACGTGGGGCCCCAATCACAAATGAGGCCGGACCATGTCAACCCCATAAGAATGAATAGTGCGGGCACCGATCTGGTCATTAGTGGTATTTATATACACCCAACCCCTTGGCCGAAGAGCCGGAGGGTCAACATTAAACCATTGTACGTTGTGAGGCCATCCAAATATAGCAACTATGCGGTGGAGCATGTAAACATTCAGGTTTCCCATACCCTGCTTTGGGGGCCCTGTATTTCCCCCGCTGGGGCCCCGTAAACCCACTGGGCACGTCTACCCAATGTGGGGCCCTGTAAAACCCACTGCTGGGGGGCCTGTACAAAACACTGAGGGCCCTGTATACAGGACTGACTGGCACCCTAAAAGTTTGGGTCGCAACCCTCCTCACCGGGCCCGACACAGTAGGAAAGGGGGTGGGGGGGGGATGAACTGGCGCCGCCTCCATCACCGCACTCCCGCATTCCCCCTATGCTCGCTCCAGCTCAGCCTCCCCACTCCCACAGCCGCTCGCTAACTCGCACCCACCCACTCCCCAAAACGTCACTCCCGACGCAACCGCGTGTGATGCGTCATCGCGCGCAACAGGAAACTTCCGTTTCCGCTGCTGCTTCAGGGCATGCGGATTATTCATGCTCCTGCAGACCCCCCCGCATGAAAAAAACCCCTGCACCTGGGCCAGTCCGCCCCGCCTGTATACCACAATAGGGGGATGTATACCCATCTGGGGGCCTTATACTCTGCAGGGGGAGGTTATACCTGATGGGGCTGCTACCAGTGATAGCCGATTTTACCAGGATGGGGGTGAATAGTTTTCATATTTTCGGGGCAAAAATAGGGGGGGCCCCTTATACACGGGGCGGCATACAAAGGTATATATACAGTAAATGCAATATATAAAGGTGAACTCATTAACTTACTTAGATTGCTCTGTTCCCCCATGTCACTTTCCCATGGAAACGCAGGAACATCTCTTGGGGGATCTCCTCCACTGTATTAATTAGGGTCCCTAAAACCCCCAAATCAGATCTGTAGGGAGCCATAAAATGGGACGAGCCTCCACAAGTGCAATAAGAGCAGTGTGGGTTCACCGTGCCCTCCTGCTGCCCCTGATTGCAGATGAATGGATCGCCCTGTGTGTGCCCCTGTCACGCGACTCCCCTTCCTGTTCCTTAAAGCATGGGTGTGCTGGAGAATCGCTTCCCCCGCATCATCGCTACAAGCCTCAAAAAGAGAAAAACCAGCGAGTTGGGCTCGCACACTTTCAGAACCACATCAGCGTTGTAAATGTCCTTTTTTCGCTATTACTCGGTCCCCATTCATTAACATTTGGGCTCGCTGGACTGGGAACGAGTCCCGTCCCCTTTACTCGGACTCGTTGGGGTTTTTGCGATTCCGACTTTTCGGACTCGCTCACCCTAACCAGGGCCCTTTTGTTGCACAGTTGGTGTGCTGCTGGGTGAGGATCAAGCTTTAATAAGAATTGTCAAGCCGCTGGGGCAATGACCTAGAGAGAATTAGAATAGGCGCCCAAATCCTAATTTTGCCACAAAGTCAGAGATTTACAAGAGTTAATACAGGAGGTCAGTCAAACCAAGTTTAATTAATAAGATCTAACACTTAATATGAGCACAAGTCACAAAAAATACTTAAAATTTTTTTTATTTCTATTCTTTAAAATATAGATTTACTTTAAAAATACAGAAAATAGGGAAAATATAATCAGATAAATAAACCTTATAATCTGATATTACCTGGTAACAGAATTAACTAAATGTCAATTAAGCGCTTTACACGTCGCAAATATCGCAACGCACTACATAAAAAGTCCACCTGGTACGGGCGTTGCCAACGTTTTTGGGGCCCGGAAAAGGGAATGGGGACATG
>JARQOC010003005.1:0-19844 GCA_033576535.1 Allobates femoralis | reverse complement strand
GTGTTCTTCGCACATATTGCTTATCACAAATGGATTGGATTAAATAAATCACAAAATCTGTCTGACAAGTCATACTAAACTTAATATCAAACACTTTACTTTCATCTTTAGAAGACATAAAACTGTCTACATTATTACTTATAGAGCGACAACACTTGCAACCTCGTTTGCTACAATGAAAAGTACCCCTACTACCTGTTTTTCCATAGTACAATATTACCTGTTTTGAAACAGGGATTTTCAGCACACTGGGTGCCAGAATGTTGTTTATAGTCAGAGCCCTCCTAAAAGTCACACAAGGTTTTTTGGGGAAAACTCCATTAAGGATGGGGTCATTAAGAATCTAAGAATATTAGATATGAATTTAGTGGATAGGACTTGTGAGATGTGGGGAGCCGTGTAGTGGCTCACAAGCTTAAGTGTTTTGGACCAAAAGACAAACCAATACCCCACAATTTGCTATATGTTAAGAACTAATTTTCCACAATTTCAGCACCTGTCATTGTGTTTTTTTCTTGCACTCTTTTGGTTGCTGTGTAGCTGGTCCATATGGGTGCGTTTGTTCCAGCAGGTAGCAGTGTTGAATGCCATAACAGCCCGCCTTCTGAGATAGGGGTTAATGTAAGAGGCTGGGCATACACTGTGCAAACCTGTGTGATCAGCGCCCGATGTGAATCCCATTCTGTTTGTAGGACAACCAGTGGTCACTCCCTCTGTGAGAAAGGAGGTTGCTAGTGATTGGGGCTGGTGTCCTGCATTTATGATGCCTTCCTTTATAACCTGGGCAAAGCTGCACACAGCACTGAGTGTAATGGTCGTCTGACCTTAATCTGCCATGGTAAGGAAAGTAATTTTCTATTTGTGTCCTTGGCTCACTTTAGATATGAATTTAGTGGATAGGACTTGTGAGGTGTGGGGAGCCGTGTAGTGGCTCACAAGCTTACGTGTTTTGGACCAAAAGACAAACCAATACCCCACAATTTGCTATATGTTAATTAAGAATCACCCCCCAGTGTTTCTCCAAAATATTACGTACCTGCTGGTTTTGTAACGAAAAGGTAGTCACAAAGTTAGTATTAAAGTTATTATTGGTACCACCAGTATTTAGGGAAGGTTTTATGAAGTCACCTTGAGAACAGCTTTTCACAGAATTGTAAGCTTCCTTAATTAACCTAGAGGAGTAATCCCTTTCATGGAATCTCAGATCTAGTAAATTGTCCCTTTTTATTCTTTCCATTTGGAGCTTAAAGGGATCCTGTCACCCCCAAAACGCCTCATAAGGTATTAAAAGATGTCCCTAGAGCATAGTAACACTTATCCTACACTCCTTTTGGCTCCTAAATGCATCTAGTGAAAATGTATAAAAACGTTATTAAACTCACTCATTAGCGATGTTAATGAGTGGCTACTGTATGCATAGTCACCCAGGCAGGCTCTCCCTCTTCATAATATCACGCCTTAATAGGCGTGATCTTCAACGCTGATTGAAATGCGCGCCTCCCCGCTCTCCTGTGTGTCGGCGTGGCTGCAGTGCGGCTGTATGACGCGAATTGCGTCATTTCCGGCTTTGGGTCATGTGGTACACCCGTGCCACTTTGTTATGCCTCCAGCATGCATGCGCAGTGCGGGGCTTGAAGCCATCAGAGTGGCGCGGGTGTACCCTCGTCACCCGAAGCCGGAAATGACGCGATTTGCGTCATGCAGCCGCACACTGCAGCCCGGCCGGCACAGAGGAGCGAGGGGAGGAGCGCATTTGACTCAGCGTTGAAGATCACGCCTATTAAGGCGTGATATTATGAAGAGGGAGAGCCTGCCTGGGTGATTATGCATACAGTAGCCACTCATTAACATCGCTAATGAGTGAGTTTAATAACGTTTTTATACATTTTCACTAGATGCATTTAGGAGCCAAAAGGAGTGTAGGATAAGTGTTACTATGCTCTAGGGACATCTTTTAATACCTTATGAGGCGTTTTGGGGGTGACAGGATCCCTTTAACTTGCTCCAAATGGTCAATGGGTTCTTTACCATTTGTATTATCATTGGTTTTGTTTACCTACTGTTACCACACTAGGAAAAAAAAAAGAAAAAGAAGAAAAAGAAAAAAACACCATCACCACAAATAGTAAAGGTAGCTCAGGTGGGTGAGGATACACCCGTAAACCAAACCAATGATAATACAAATGGTAAAGAACCCATTGACCATTTGGAGCAAGTCAAGCTCCAAATGGAAAGAATTAAAAGGGACAATTTACTAGATCTGAATACAATAGGCCAGATCAGTCCCTTGGTGTTTTGGTCTCACTGGCTAATGAAGAGGGGAGGGTTGAGACCAATATACTTGATCGTCCAATATGGGAAGAAGCCGAAATGGAGATCTTTCCCCAACCCCTTTAGCTGCTATGGTTGAGAATAAATGTGGTTTAATAGAGATCCATGAAAATGAGGCGAGAGATAATAGGAATAAGATCATTGTGGATAATTCCACCTATGGGTCTTCTTAGGTGTGTTTTTTACCAAAAGTTGTAGAAGACAGAAACAGCATAATAAAGTATCATATGCCGAAATCTCAAAAAAGAAAAAATGTAGAAGAGGAGCCCGAGGAAAGAAAAAGATAAAGGAATAACAAAGCATTGAGACCAATCTAAACTCGATAAGAAAGCCGGTCCAGATTTCTGTTGATGCTAATGGACGTGTGTTGGAAAGAAGAGGTGACATCTTCAACCTCTCGAAACATAATCTCACCGATGGTGAAGCCAGAGTTTTAAATAGGGAGTTGTCCTTTTGCCCAAATAATAAATGCAGGGATGTGGAGCTTTTTATGGATCTCCAGCAATTCATCAGGAAACTAACTTTGAAAAGGCATTTTATTATTAATAGTGACAAGAAGGAGATAAATAAAATGGGTATTGACAAAATTAAACATTGTCAACTAAGGGAGAAATCTAATTTTTATCCCATTCAGAGTCAGGGCCATCATTTAAAATCTTATACGGATCTGGTATTGGGAGATTTCGAGTCTTTGGATTAAAAAAAAAGAGAGAGTTGATAACCTAACAACTAACATACCATAGTAACAGTAACATAGTTTTTAAGGTTGAAGGAAGACTTTAAGTCCATCTAGTTCAACCCATAGCCTAACATGTTGATCCAGAGGAAGGCAAAAAAAAACATGTGGCAACACTAGCTCCACATTGGGGGAAAAAAATCCCTCCTGACTCCAGATATGGCAATCAGACTAGTTCCCTGGATCAACGTCTTATCAAAGAATCTAGTATATATAACTGGTAATATTATAGTTTTCAAGAAAGGCATCCAGGCCCTTCTTAAATGTTAGTAGTGAGTCACTCATTACAACATCATGTGGCAGAGAGTTCCATAGTCTCACTGCTATTAGAGTAAAGAATCCACGTCTGTGATTATGATTAAACCTTCTTTCCTCCAGACGTAGAAAATGCCCCCTTGTCCCCGTCTCAGGCACTTGGAACTTAAAGGGATCCTGTCACCCCCAAAACACCTCTAAACTTATTAAAAGCTGTCCCTAGAGCATATTAACACTTACCCTACACTCCTTTTACCTCCTAAATGCACATAGTCAAAGTGAATAAAAACGTTATTATAGTACCTCATTACTGATGATAATGAGTGACTATGCTATTCATAGTCACTCATCCAGGCTGCCCCTCTTCTTCATATCACGCCTGAATAGGCGTGATCTACATCACAGATTCAAATTGCCGCCTCCCTGCGCGCCTCCCCACTCTCCCATTGCGTCCGGGCTTCAGTGTGGGGCTGTATGAAGCGTTCCGCGTCATTCCCGGCGCCGGGTGACGTATTTACACCGGCGTCGCGCTGTCAGCTTCAAAATGCGCACTGCGCATGCTCATGGGCATGCGCAGTGAGCATTTTGAAGCTGACAGCGCGGCGCCAGTGTAAATACGTCACCCGGCGCCGGGAATGACGCGGATCGCGTCATACAGCCCCACACTGAAGCCCGGACGCAATGGGAGAGCGGGGAGGCGCGCAGGGAGGCGGCAATTTGAATCTGAGATGTAGATCACGCCTATTCAGGCGTGATATGAAGAAGAGGGGCAGCCTGGATGAGTGACTATGAATAGCATAGTCACTTATTATCATCAGTAATGAGGTACTATAATAACGTTTTTATTCACTTTGACTATGTGCATTTAGGAGGTGAAAGGAGTGTAGGGTAAGTGTTAATATGCTCTAGGGACAGCTTTTAATAGGTTTAGAGGTGTTTTGGGGGTGACAGGATCCCTTTAAGAGTATAAAAACTCTACAAAATGACACAAATTTGATTATAAGGTCTGCTGATAAAGGAGGGGAAGTGGTCCTAGAAGATTGTGACGCCTACCTCCTTGAGGCAAAAAGAATCTTGTCAGATAAGGGGACTTATAGGATTTCCAATATGGCTGAATATGATGATTCAGTAATGAAATACAAAGAACTAAGAAAAATAGCTGATGGAATGGGGATTCTAAATAGAATTGAAAAAGAGTATCTTGGAATAAAAAACCCGCGAATAGCGATATACTACCTATGCATATACTACCTATATACTACCTATGCATATACCATGCATCTTTATGTACCTGAAGGTACATAAAGATGCATTTAACTCCCCAGGACGTCCTATAATAGCGGGGATAGATTCATTAACATCTAAATTAGCAGCATATGTTGATTCTTTCCTAAATGAGTCTGTAAGGAATTTAGGTTCATATCTTTGGGATTCCACCCACCTGATACAGGAATTACAAGGAATAGAATGGAAAACAGATTTTCTATTCGTTACTATAGATATTACTGGGTTATATTCTAATATCGACCATAATATTGATCTCCAATGTTTTAGACTATATGTAGATAGACTATGCAATATTTTTGCCACACAGAGAGAATCTTTAGTACTGAGTATGGCTTTTATCCTGAAAAATAATTTTTTTAAATTTGGGGAGACTGTTCACCATCAGTTCCGGGGGACAGCTATAGGCTCAAGGGCAGCACCTCCTTATGCCAATTTGTTTATGGCTGCCTTCGATTCCTGGCATGTCCTCCATTCTAAATGTAAGGGCAATTTAATTAAATTCAAACGCTTTATTGACGACGTCTTTATTATATATGATAATGTAGATAATACAAATTTGGATTTCCTGGATTCGATCAAGATTAGTGATGAGCGAGTACTAAAATGCTCGGGTGCTCGAAGCTCGGGCCGAGCATCCCGAGATACTCGTGTACTCGGCCCGAGTACCGAGCCCAATGTTATCCTATAAAATACACAAAAGGTTTGCGCCAAACTGCTTTCATTAAATTGTGGGATCGGTGAATGATCCCCTCTGCTCACCTTCTATTGTTGTGCCTGTCCGCACAACTGGAGTAAGAGTTTAATCTGTCTCCCAGCTGGGCTCTCCTATTTGGGCTCCAAGCAGCGAGGTGAAAAGTGCACGTATTTCCCGTGTGTCCCGGTGCATGTGACAGCTCGGGGGAGTGATGGTGTGACGTCTGCCAGGTCCTGTATTCCTAAGCTGCTCTGTATCACGCTTCCCAGCAGGGAAGAAATTTGCAGCTCCAGATAAAACGAGTGATATTGTAAGCGCTAAGGTACATTAACAGGACACGGTCACATAAGTATTACCTTTCAGCTTTAATAATTCAGCATATGGATCCCTTTAGCCACAACGCGTTTCAGCGCCAATTGCGCCTTTTTCAAGTGAATCACTTGAAAAAGGCGCAATTGGCGCTGAAACGTGTTGTGGCTAAAGGGATCCATATGCTGAATCATTAAAGCTGAAAGGTAATACTTATGTGAGCCATGTCCTGTTAATGTACCTTAGCGCTTACAATATCACTCGTTTTATCTGGAGCTGCAATGTTATCCTATGGGAGACCCGAGTATTTTTATGAAATCACTGCCGGCAGCATGGAAAAACCCTAAAAATGACACAAAAGTCTCAGAAGAGTGCTGAAATGACATGGCAACACCATGGGGAAGACCCCTGGAAGCATATCTCACTCAAAAGTCACAGCTGTGAACAATGTTGTCCGCGTTTCACGCCAATTTTACGGAGTCTCCAGAAAACCTTCCAAAATGACACCAAAATGAATATTTAAGGTGGAAATGTGAAGGGCACATACCCAATAGTGAGATACAGCTGGTGTATGTTACTTTTTGTGATTACATGAAAGATTTTACGTGAAAACATTGTGCGGCACTCCGATGACCCTGAGAAGAGACGAACATGAAGCCCTGTCTTAAAATAATGTGACCATTTTGAGGAACTGGGTCTATTGTAGTATCTTCCTTTGCCAGGGCAGTCCAAAATTGGGAGGTTCACCAATGCCCCTGGATACAGACATGCAGGATGGCCTGTAAACAAGAACTGGGTGTATTGTAGTATAGCCCTTTGGCCAGGGCAGCCAAAAATTGGGAGGTTCAACAATGACCCATGCATTCAGACATGTAGTAGGGCCTGTAACCCTCAAGTGGGTGTATTGTAGTATAGCCCTTTGGCCAGGGCAGCCAAAAATTCGGAGGCTCCTCATTGTCCCTGGATAGAGACGTGCAGGAGGGCCTGTAACCCTCAAGTGGGTGTATTGTAGTCTAGCCCTTTGCCAGGGCAGCCAAAAATTGGGAGGTTCAACAATGACCCATACATACAGACATGTAGTAGGGCCTGTAACCCTCAAGTGGGTGTAGTGTAGTATAGGCCTTTGGTCAGGGCAGCCAAAAATTGGGAGGTTCAACAATGACCCATGCATACAGACATGTAGTAGGGCCTGTAACCCTCAAGTGGGTGTATTGTAGTATAGGCTTTTGGCCAGGGCAGCCAAAAATTGGGAGGTTCAACAATGAACCATGCATTCAGACATGTAGTAGGGCCTGTAACCCTCAAGTGGGTGTATTGTAGTATAGCCCTTTGGCCAGGCAGCCAAAAATTGGAGGTTCAACATGACCCATGCATTGACAAGTGTTGGCCTGTAACCTCAGTGGGTGTATTGTGTATAGCCCTTTGCAGGCAACCCAAAAATTGGAGGTTCAAACAATGGACCCATGCATTCAGACATGTAGTAGGCCTTACCTCAAGTGGGTGTATTGTAGTATAGGCTTTGGCCAGGGCAGCAAAATTGGAGTCCTCATTGTCTGGATAGAGACGTGCAGGAGGCTGTAACCTCAAGTGGTGTATTGTAAGTCTAGCCCTTTGGCCAGGCAGCCAAAAATGGGAGGTTCAACAATGACCATCATACGACATGTAGTAGGGTCTGTACCACAAGTGGGTGTATTGAGATGGCCTTGGTCAGGGACAGTCAAAATTGGGGGTTAACCAATGACCAATTCATACAGACATGTAGTAGGGCTGTAACCTCAAGTGGGTGTATTGTAGTATGCCCTTTGGTCAGGGCAGCCAAAAATTGGGAGGTTCACAATGACCCATGCATACAGACATGTATAGGGCCTGTAAACCCTCAATGGGTGTATTGTATATAGGCTTTGCCAGGGCAGCAAAAATTGGGAGGTTCACAATGACCCATGCATTCAGACATGTAGTAGGGCCTGTACCCTCAGTGGGTGTATTGTAGTATAGCCTTTGGCCAGGGCATGCCAAAAATTGGGAGGTCTCATTGTCCTGATTTGACGTCAGGAGGGCTTGTAACCCTCAAAGGGTGTATGTAGTTAGCCTTTGGCCAGGGCAGCCAAAAATTGGAGGTTCAAATGCCTGATACAGACATGTAGTATGGCCTGTAACCTCAGTGGGTGTATTGTAGTATTAGCCTTTGGCCAGGGCAGTCAAAAATTGGGAGGTTCAACAATGCCCATGCATACAGACATGTAGTAGGCCTGTAACCCCAAAGTGGGTGTATTGTAGTATAGCCCTTTGGCCAGGGCAGCCAAAAATTGGGAGGTTCAACAATGACCCATGCATTCAGACATGTAGTAGGGCCTGTAACCCTCAAGTGGGTGTATTGTGGTATAGGCCTTTGGCCAGGGCAGCCAAAAATTGGGAGGCTCCTCATGTCCCTGGATAGAGACGTGCAGGAGGGCCTGTAACCCTCAAGTGGGTGTATTGTAGTCTAGCCCTTTGGCCAGGGCAGCCAAAAATTGGGAGGTTGAACAATGACCCATGCATACAGACATGTAGTAGGGCCTGTAACCCTCAAGTGGGTGTATTGTAGTATAGCCTTTGGCCAGGGCAGCCAAAAATTGGGAGGTTCAACAATGACCATGCATTCAGACTTGTAGTAGGGCCTGTAACCCTCAAGTGGGTGTATTGTAGTATAGGCCTTTGGCCAGGGCAGCCAAAAATTGGGAGGCTCCTCATTGTCCCTGGATAGAGACGTGCAGGAGGGCCTGTAACCCTCAAGTGGGTGTATTGTAGTCTAGCCCCAAGTGGGTGTATTGTAGTCTAGCCCTTTGGCCAGGGCAGCCAAAAATTGGGAGGTTCAACAATGACCCATGCATACAGACATGTAGTAGGGCCTGTAACCCTCAAGTGGGTGTATTGTAGTATAGGCCTTTGGCCCAGGGCAATCAAAAATTGGGAGGTTCAACAATGACCCATGCATACAGACATGTAGTAGGGCCTGTAACCCTCAAGTGGGTGTATTGTAGTATATGCCTTTGGTCAGGGCAGCCAAAAATTGGGAGGTTCAACAATGACCCATGCATTCAGACTTGTAGTAGGGCCTGTAACCCTCAAGTGGGTGTATTGTAATAGGCCTTTGGCCAGGGCAGCCAAAAATTGGGAGGCTCCTCATTGTCCCTGGATTTTGACGTGCAGGAGGGCTTGTAACCTCAAAAGGGTGTATTGTAGTCTAGCCCTTTGGCCAGGGCAGCCAAAAATTGGGAGGTTCAACAATGACCCATGCATACAGACATGTAGTAGGGCCTGTAACCCTCAAGTGGGTGTATTGTAGTATAGGCCTTTGGTCAGGGCAGTCAAAAATTGGGAGGTTCAACAATGACCCATGCATACAGACATGTAGTAGGGCCTGTAACCCTCAAGTGGGTGTATTGTGGTATAGGCCTTTGGCCAGGGCAGCCAAAAATTGGGAGGCTCCTCAATGTCCCTGGATAGAGACGTGCAGGAGGGCCTGTAACCCTCAAGTGGGTGTATTGTAGTCTAGCCCTTTGGCCAGGGCAGCCAAAAATTGGGAGGTTGAACAATGACCCATGCATACAGACATGTAGTAGGGCCTGTAGCCCTCAAGTGGGTGTATTGTAGTATAGGCCTTTGGCCAGGGCAGCCAAAAATTGGGAGGTTCAACAATGAACCATGCATTCAGACATGTAGTAGGGCCTGTAACCCTCAAGTGGGTGTATTGTAGTATAGCCCTTTGGTCAGGGCAGCCAAAAATTGGGAGGTTCAACAATGACCCATGCATTCAGACTTGTAGTAGGGCCTGTAACCCTCAAGTGGGTGTATTGTAGTATAGGCCTTTGGCCAGGGCAGCCAAAAATTGGGAGGCTCCTCATTGTCCCTGGATAGAGACGTGCAGGAGGGCCTGTAACCCTCAAGTGGGTGTATTGTAGTCTAGCCCTTTGGCCAGGGCAGCCAAAAATTGGGAGGTTCAACAATGACCCATGCATACAGACATGTAGTAGGGCCTGTAACCCTCAAGTGGGTGTATTGTATTATAGGCCTTTGGCCAGGGCAGCCAACAATTGGGAGGCTCCTCATTGTCCCTGGATAGAGACGTGCAGAAGGGCCTGTAACCCTCAAGTGGGTGTATTGTAGTCTAGCTCTTTGGCCAGGGCAGCCAAAAATTGGGAGGTTCAACAATGACCCATGCATACAGACATGTAGTCGGGCCTGTAACCCTCAAGTGGGTGTATTGTAGTATAGCCCTTTGGTCAGGGCAGCCAAAAATTGGGAGGCTCCTCATTGTCCCGGGATAGAGACGTGCAGGAGGGCCTGTAAACAAGAACTGGGTGTATTGTAGTATAGCCCTTTGGCCAGGGCAGCCAAAAATTTGAAGGTTTAATAATGACCCATGCATACAGACATGTAGTAGGGCCTGTAACCCTCAAGTGGGTGTATTGTAGTATAGGCCTTTGGCCAGGGCAGCCAAAAATTGGGAGGCTCCTCATTGTCCCTGGATTTTGACGTGCAGGAGGGCTTGTAACCCTCAAAAGGGTGTATTGTAGTCTAGCCCTTTGGCCAGGGCAGCCAAAAATTGGGAGGTTCAACAATGACCCATGCATACAGACATGTAGTAGGGCCTGTAACCCTCAAGTGGGTGTATTGTAGTATAGGCCTTTGGTCAGGGCAGTCAAAAATTGGGAGGTTCAACAATGACCCATGCATACAGACATGTAGTAGGGCCTGTAACCCTCAAGTGGGTGTATTGTAGTATAGGCCTTTGGTCAGGGCAGCCAAAAATTGGGAGGTTCAACAATGAACCATGCATTCAGACATGTAGTAGGGCCTGTAACCCTCAAGTGGGTGTATTGTAGTATAGCCCTTTGGTCAGGGCAGCCAAAAATTGGGAGGTTCAACAATGACCCATGCATTCAGACATGCAGTAGCGCCTGTAACCCTCAAGTGGGTGTATTGTAGTATAGGCCTTTGGCCAGGGCAGCCAAAAATTGGGAGGCTCCTCATTGTCCCTGGATAGAGACGTGCAGAAGGGCCTGTAACCCTCAAGTGGGTGTATTGTAGTCTAGCTCTTTGGCCAGGGCAGCCAAAAATTGGGAGGTTCAACAATGACCCATGCATACAGACATGTAGTCGGGCCTGTAACCCTCAAGTGGGTGTATTGTAGTATAGCCCTTTGGTTAGGGCAGCCAAAAATTGGGAGGGTCAACAATGACCTATGCATACAGACATGTAGTAGGGCCTGTAACCCTCAAGTGGGTGTATTGTAGTATAGCCCTTTGGTCAGGGCAGCCAAAAATTGGGAGGCTCCTCATTGTCCCTGGATAAAGACGTGCAGGAGGGCCTGTAAACAAGAACTGGGTGTATTGTAGTATAGCCCTTTGGCCAGGGCAGCCAAAAATTTGAAGGTTTAACAATGACCCATGCATACAGACATGTAGTAGGGCCTGTAACCCTCAAGTGGGTGTATTGTAGTATAGGGTCATTCCATGTCAAGTGATCCAAA
Source organism: Allobates femoralis (assembly GCA_033576535.1). Classification (NCBI taxonomy): domain Eukaryota; kingdom Metazoa; phylum Chordata; class Amphibia; order Anura; family Aromobatidae; genus Allobates; species Allobates femoralis. Next base: position 8,720 of record JARQOC010003005.1, on the reverse strand, counting down.
AATGAATATTTTTTTTCCCTGACGTCCTCAGATTTTTAAAAAAAATTTTCTATCTGAAGAACAACTTTATCTAATTACAAAAAAAAAGTTTTGAATTTTTTTCTTTATCTGTTAATTTTTTACAGATTTTTAAAGTTTTAAAAAAGTGCGAATTTTGGCCTGGTATGGCTTTACATTTTCTATCATATCTCGGGCTAGAAATAAGATAGAGAAACAAAATAAACACCAATCTACTCAAAACTGTCCAGGCTTTCATCAGATATGTCACAAGAGGATATTTGTTAATATTTTACCCATGTGATCCCAAGCGCAAAACTTTAAAACGCATTTCCGAAAAATCGGCGCGCTTTAAATATTTCAAAAACTGCCCATGTGGCTGCTGTGCTCTTAGCCACATCTGTACCAAATTTCAAGTTGGGATCGCAATGGGATCATATTTTAACATATTTTACTAGTAAGAGCGTCAATGGGTCATTCCATATCAAGTGATCTAAATATGAATATTTTTTTTTACCTGACGTCTTTAGATTTTTTTTTTTTTTCCTTTATGAAGTACTACTTTAGTTAATTACAAATTAAAAGTTTGGAATTTTTTTCTTCATCAGTTAATTTTTTACAGATTTTTAAAGTTTAAAAAAAGGGTGAATTTTGGCCTGGTACGACTTTACATTTTTTTATCTCAGGCTAGAAATAAGATAATGAAGTGGGAGAGGCGTCATTTTACTCAGAACGGTAACAGCTTTCATTTGAGATGTTACAAGACTATGTTTCTTTATATCAAATTCAAACTATTGACGGGCAATTGTGAAAAAATGACTGATTGTGTTCTTGGTGACTTTTGAATTGACACTATAATAGTTAAATATTTTGCACTTAGGTCCAATGAATGCGTCCATGGGGTCAAGCTGGGACAGAGTCATCACAAATTAGCCTTATTTGCAGATGACCTGCTACTTTACATCTCCCAGCCCCTGGTCTCCATCCCTTCGGTCTTAATGGAGTTTGAACGGTTCGGACAATTGAGCAACTTTAAAGTGAATTGCTCCAAAACCGAGGCACTCAATATTTCTTTGCCTGGAGAATTGGTTTCTCATCTATCTAAACAGTTCCCATTTAAATGGAAAGTAGAAGCCATTAAGTACTTGGGAGTCCTTATACCAAAAGATCTTAAACAAATATTCAATTTAAATTATCAACCCCTTTTGACTAACGCGGAATCGGCATTTACCTCCTATAGACAATTAAAGCTATCCTGGTTCGGGAGAATAAACGTAGTCAAGATGGATGTCTTGCCCCGACTCTTATATACTTTTCAGACAGTTCCTGTTCTATTGGATAGAGGTTTCCTCTCCAAAATGCAATCTATGATCCTTAGATTTGTCTGGGGGGGCAAGAGGTCCAGATTGCGAATGAATATCCTATCCTTGCCCGAGACCAGAGGAGGGGTTGGACTACCCAACATACGAGCGTACTTTGAGGCTTCCTCTCTTGTTAGAGCTCTAGATTGGCATTATCATGCGTCCTCCAAGAAATGGGTAGGGGTGGAGCAAGAGGGTTTGGGGATTCCGCTGAAACACCTGCTTTGGATTTCCCCTAAAGACTCCACAGACCTAGTACCTTTGACAGACATGACCAGAAACACCTTGAAGGTATGGCACCTAGTGACGAAAACCCTCCGCTTAAACGACAGACTTAGCCCTTTGACTCCCCTTTTTTCCAACCCATCTTTCCCACCCAGATTTGACAGGCAGAGATTTTTATGTTGGCGGATTGTGGATGACACCCGAGTAGGACAGACTCTGTCCAGTGGTGGTTTGCCCCGATGGCAGAGCTACAACTCAAAGAACCTACGAGACCTCTTAAGTGATTCGAATTTCTCCAATACAGAGCATAATTATATTCAGCTGACCACTCTTGCAGGGTAAGATTGACGCCCAACGTATTGGAGAGGTTATTCCAACTGGAGGCTCCACCGAGGTGCAAAATATCAGTTCTATACCAGGCCTTAGGGTCCATGAGAGAGCAGGGCACCCTTTACTTCCAACGTGCTTGGGAGAGGGAATTGGGGTGTAGCATTTCAGAAGCTAATTGGCAGAAATGCTTTATATTTACTCACTCACTAGCTAGCGCTTGTTCTGCACAAGAAAGAAGCTATAAGCTGCTCACTAGATGGTACTTGTGCCCGACGACACTCCGGAACATGTTCCCTGGAACCCTGATACCTGCTGGCGCTGTGGGGAAGAGAAGGGTACAATGATACACATTTGGTGGAGTTGTGGGGAAATCCGGCGGTTCTGGTCTGAGGTTTTCAATGCATACGCCCGGATAACAGGTAAACAAGCCGAATGCTGCCCAGAATCGGCAATGTTATCCATTTTTCCAGGTCCTATTGGGCTACAGAAGAGGGATATTCTCCGCTTTTGCATCTTGGCTGCTCGTGCTGTGATCCGAGGTTCTGGAAATCAAGCCGGGCTCCATCTCTACTTGATTGGTTCAAAGAATTGATGGACACATATCGAATGGAGGAGCTCGCAGCTGATGCGTCGGGATCTCGGAACAAATTCTTAGGGATTTGGGTTGAATGGATTCTTTTTCACGACTCTGCAGAATTTAGGAGTATCTTTTCCAGCACAGATAATATGGCTCGACCTCTGGCTGATGGGGAGCCAGTGGGATGAGTACCCTTTCTCCTTCCCATACCTCACCCGTCCCCCCCCCCCTCCTTTTTTTCTTTTTTTCTTACGTGGCTTTTCTTTCCCAGTATAACTTTCTAATGGTTTTTGTTTCTCTTCTCTCTCTCTCTTCTTTTCTATCTCTCTTTTCTTCCCATCTGATACATTCAGTCTAGGTATTTCCTTTCTACACCTATACCTTCAGAATTCTAGTGAACATTAGACAGGTATCGAAAACTCTGAGCTGTGAGTAGATCATTAATATTTCGGCCTTCCTTTCCGGTACACCAGTCGATAGACTATTCCAACTAGGCCTCAACGGGTAATGACCCACTTACGTGGTCAACCTGTTAGAAGGGGCAAAGTAATAAAAATCATTCTGCTGGGGCTGCTTGTCCCCTTGACATCAGAACATCTCAAAACCCTGAGAAAGGTTGTATACTTGAGTGTTTGGAATTATATTTAGATTGTAGTATATATTGCACCAGAGATAAGCGCAAAAGTAAATTTGCAGCTTATCTTAAAGTTACTAATAACTTTGTGAATTCTCTTTTTGTATATTTTATATGTCTCAAGATTTTGTTAAAAGATTGAATGTATGTCTTTCATATGTTTTTTCAAAATTTAATAAAAATGAGATTAACCATAGTTAAATATTTTAAAATATGATCCCATCACGATCCCAACTTGAAATTTGGTACAGATGTGGCTAAGAGCATAAAAGACACATGGGCAGTTTTGGAAAATTTTTATTAAAATGTTTTTTTCGGAAATGCGTTTCAAAATGTTGCGTTTGCATTCGCATAGGTAAAAAATTAAAATTAACAAATATACTCTTGTGACATATCTGGTGAAAGCCTGGACAGTTCTGAGTAGAATGGTGTTTATTTTGTTTCTCTATCTTATTTCTAGCCCGAGATAAAAAAATTTAAAGTCGTACCAGGCCAAAATTCACCCTTTTTTTAAACTTTAAAAATCTGTAAAAAATTAACTGATAAAGAAAAAAATTCCAAACTTTTAATTTGTAATTAACTAAAGTAGTACTTCATAAAGGAAAAAAAAAAAAAAAATCTAAAGACGTCAGGTAAAAAAAAATATTCATATTTAGATCACTTGATATGGAATGACCCATTGACGCTATTAATAGTAAAATATGTTAAAATATGATCCCATTGCGATCCCAACTTGAAATTTGGTACAGATGTGGCTAAGAGCAAAGCAGACACATGGGCAGTTTTTGAAATATTTAAAGCGCGCCGATTTTTCGGAAATACGTTTTAAAGTTTTGCGCTTGCGATCACATGGGTAAAATATTAACAAAGATCCTCTTGTGACATATCTGGTGAAAGCTTGTATAGTTCTGAGCAGAATGGTGTTTATTTTGTCTCTCTATCTTATTCCTAGCCTTAGTTATGAGGAGAAACGTAAAGGCAGGCAACAGCGAAATTCACACTTTTTCCGAACTTTGAAAATCATTTAAAAAAAAAATAAATTTTTTAAAAAATTTTTCTCTTCACATTTTGCATTGTCTGACATGCTATTATCAAATAACAAAATCTCAAAAGAATTAAAAATATAGAGGTAATAATCATTGGTTCACTTGACATGGAATGACCCTATAGGCCTTTGGCCAGGGCAGCCAAAAATTGGGAGGCTCCTCATTGTCCCTGGATTTTGACGTGCAGGAGGGCTTGTAACCCTCAAAAGGGTGTATTGTAGTCTAGCCCTTTGGCCAGGGCAGCCAAAAATTGGGAGGTTCAACAATGACCCATGCATACAGACATGTAGTAGGGCATGTAACCCTCAAGTGGGTGTATTGTAGTATAGGCCTTTGGCCAGGGCAGCCAAAAATTGGGAGGTTCAACAATGAACCATGCATTCAGACATGTAGTAGGGCCTGTAACCCTCAAGTGGGTGTATTGTAGTATAGCCCTTTGGTCAGGGCAGCCAAAAATTGGGAGGTTCAACAATGACCCATGCATTCAGACATGCAGTAGCCTGTAACCCTCAAGTGGGTGTATTGTAGTATAGGCCTTTGGCCAGGGCAGCCAAAAATTGGGAGGCTCCTCATTGTCCCTAGTAGAGACGTGCAGAAGGGCCTGTAACCCTCAAGTGGGTGTATTTGTAGTCTAGCTCTTTGGCCAGGGCAGCCAAAAATTGGGAGGTTCAACAATGACCCATGCATACAGACATGTAGTGGGCCTGTAACCCTCAAGTGGGTGTATTGTAGTATAGCCCTTTGGTTAGGGCAGCCAAAAATTGGGAGGTTCAACAATGACCCATGCATACAGACATGTAGTAGGGCCTGTAACCCTCAAGTGGGTGTATTGTGGTATAGGCCTTTGGCCAGGGCAGCCAAAAATTGGGAGGCTCCTCATTGTCCCTGGATAGAGACGTGCAGAGGGCCTGTAACCCTCAAGTGGGTGTATTGTAGTCTAGCCCTTTGGCCAGGGCAGCCAAAAATTGGGAGAGTTGAACAATGACCCATGCATACAGACATGTAGTAGGGCCTGTAACCCTCAAGTGGGTGTATTGTAGTATAGGCCTTTGGCCAGGGCAGCCAAAAATTGGGAGATTCAACAATGAACCATGCATTCAGACATGTAGTAGGGCCTGTAACCCTCAAGTGGGTGTATTGTAGTATAGCCCTTTGGTCCAGGGCAGCCAAAAATTGGGAGGTTCAACAATGACCCATGCATTCAGACTTGTAGTAGGGCCTGTAACCCTCAAGTGGGTGTATTGTAGTATAGGCCTTTGGCCAGGGCAGCCAAAAATTGGGAGGCTCCTCATTGTCCCTGGATTTTGACGTGCAGGAGGGCTTGTAACCATCAAAGGGTGTATTGTAGTCTAGCCCTTTAGCCAGGGCAGCCAAAAATTGGGAGGTTCAACAATGACCCATGCATACAGACATGTAGTAGGGCCTGTAACCCTCAAGTGGGTGTATTGTAGTATAGGCCTTTGGTCAGGGCAGTCAAAAATTGGGAGGTTCAACATGACCCATGCATACAGACATGTAGTAGGGCCTGTAACCCTCAAGTGGGTGTATTGTGGTATAGGCCTTTGGCCAGGGCAGCCAAAAATTGGGAGGCTCCTCATTGTCCCTGGATAGAGACGTGCAGGAGGGCCTGTAACCCTCAAGTGGGTGTATTGTAGTCTAGCCCTTTGGCCAGGGCAGCCAAAAATTGGGAGGTTGAACAATGACCCATGCATACAGACATGTAGTAGGGCCTGTAACCCTCAAGTGGTTGTATTGTTAGTAGATAGGCCTTTGGCCCCCCTCAGGGCAGCCAAAAATTGGGAGGTTCAACAATGAACCATGCATTCAGACATGTAGTAGGGCCTGTAACCCTCAAGTGGGTGTATTGTAGTATAGCCCTTTGGTCAGGGCAGCCAAAAATTGGGAGGTTCAACAATGACCCATGCATTCAGACTTGTAGTAGGGCCTGTAACCCTCAAGTGGGTGTATTGTAGTATAGGCCTTTGGCCAGGGCAGCCAAAAATTGGGAGGCTCCTCATTGTCCCTGATAGAGACGTGCAGGAGGGCCTGTAACCCTCAAGTGGGTGTATTGTAGTCTAGCCCTTTGGCCAGGGCAGCCAAAAATTGGGAGGTTCAACCAAGCCCGACTGACAGGTGAGAGCGGGCTTTTCCTAGCCGCCATGGGGTGTTTGTGTGGGCCGCATCGCTCCTCCCGCGCGCAGGCCTGGCTGCCTTAAATGATTTTGCGGTCCAGCTGCATAGCGTGGTTAGAGGTGCCGCCGCCAAGTGCGGTATTGTAGTTACCATTGGCAGGGAGCAAAAATTGGGAGTTCACGATCCCTGCACAGCATGAGAGCCACTAACCCATCAGTGGGTATGTAGTCATGGCCTTGGCCAGGGCAGCCAAAATTGGAGGCTCGCATGTCCTGATGCGTACGAAATGCAGAGGCCTGTACCCTCAAGTGGGTGTATTGTAGTCATAGCCTTTGGCTCAGCAGCCAAAAATGGGAGGTCAACAATGACCCATGCATCAGACATTACGTAGGGCCTGTAACCCTCAAGTGTGGTGTATTGTATATACCTTTAGTGCAGGGCAGCCAAAATTGGGAGGCTCCACATGACACTGCTGAAGAACGTGTGAGGGCTGTAACCCTCAAGAAGGTGTATGTAGTCATAGGCCTTTGGCAGGCAGCCAAAATTGGAGGTCATGATCAGATGATGAGAGGGCCTTACCAATGGTGTATTACTTGGCCAGGCAGCAAAATGGGTCAGCCTGATAGACGAGGGGCTACCCTCAAGGGTATGATTAGCTTGGCCAGGGCAGCCAAATTGAGTCCATGCTATTACTGAGAGCTGTAACCCTAAGGTGTATTACTTGCGGGCACCAAATTGGAGGTTCAACAATGACCATGATCAGAATGTATAGCTGTACCTCAATGGTGTATGTGTATAGGCCTTTGGCAGGCAGCAAAATTGGGAGGTTCACATGACCCTGCATACAACATGTAGAGGCTGTAACCTCAAGTGGGTGTATTGTGTTAGGCCTTTGGCCAGGGCAGCCAAATTGGAGGTTCATGCCCTGATAAACGTAGAGGCCTGTAACCTCAAGTGGGTGTATTGTAGTTAGGCCTTTGCAGGGCAGCAAATTGGGAGGTTACAATGACCCATGATACAGACATGTAGTAGGGCCTGTAACTCAAGTGGGTGTATTGTGTTAGGCTTTGGCCAGGGCAGCCAAAAATTGGGAGTTCAATGCCTGATAGACTGAGAGGGCCTGTAACCTAAGTGGTGTATTGTAGTTGCCCTTGGCAGGCAGCCAAAAATTGGAGGTTACAATGACCATGCATCAGACATGTAGTAGGGCCTGTAACCTCAAGTGGGTGTATTGTATATAGCCTTTGGCCAGGGCAGCCAAAAATTGGGAGGTCCATGCCTGATAGACGTGAGGCTGTAACCCTAATGGGTGTATTGTATAGCCCTTGGCAGGGCAGCCAAAATTGGAGGTTCACAATGCAGCATCAATGGAGGGCCTAACCTCAAGTGTGTAGTAGCCTTCCAGGGGAATTGGAGGCCTTTGCCCGAAGACTGCAGGCTGAACTCAAGGGTGTATTAGTGTTTGAGCACCTTGGAGGTCAAAATGCAGTACAGACATGAGTAGGGCTGTACCTCAAGTGGTGTATTGTATATAGCTTAGGCAGGGAGTCCATGATGAAAGACTGAAGCCTGTACTAATGGGTGTGTAGTTGCCGGCAGGGAGCAAATGCCCTCATAGAGGCGCTGGTTGAGTTGTTGAGGGAGCCAAATGAGGTAACAATGACATGAACGAATGTAGTAGGCCGTACCTCATGGGTGTATTGTAGTATAGCTTTGCAGGAGCCAAAAATTGGAGTCACCATGATGAGGCTAAAGGTGTAGTTGCTGCAGCACAATGAGTAACAATGACATCATCAGATTATAGGGCTTAACCCTCAAGGTGTATTGTTATGGCCTTTGGCAGGCGCCAAAATTGGGTCCATCCGATTTGACGAGGGGTGTAACTCAAGGGGTTGTTAGCTTGCAGGGCAGCCAAATTGGGAGTCACATCGAAGAATAGAGGCTGTACCAGTGTTTTATTGCCTGAGGGCAGTAAATGGAGTCACATACCTCAGTGTAGGTGAACTGGGTTGGAGCTTCAGCACCAAATGAGGCCTATGCCCTATGAGACTGAGAGGCCTTACCCTCAGGGGTATTGTAGTTAGCCTTTGGCCAGGCAGCAAAAATTGGAGGTTAACAATGACTGATAGACTGTATAGGGCCTGTAACCCTAAGGGGGATGTGAAGGCTTGCCAGGCAGCAAAAATGGAGGTCCATGACCTGATTGATGTAGTAGGCCTGTACCCCAAGGGGATTGTGTCAGCCCTGTCAGGCAGCAATGGGAGGTTAACATGCCAGCATCAACTTGTAGCTGTACCTCAGTGGTGTATTGTAGTAAGGCCTTTGGCCAGGGGCAAAATTGGGAGCCCTATTGCCGGAAAATGAGGGGCCTAACCCTCAAGTTATGTATCTACCCTTGGCAGAGCCTTGGAGGCAAC
>JARQOC010003004.1:0-19847 GCA_033576535.1 Allobates femoralis | reverse complement strand
ATGACGTCACCAGATGCCTGCTTCGAATAGTCCGCCACCTTGCATTATGTACAAGGCCGTGAAGGAGCTTGAGTGGCGTAACCCCCGAAGTCAAGATAAAGCGGGTACCTTTGGCAGACCCCTGCAAAAATGGAACCACGGCACATAAAGGTGTGTTTGACTGAGAGTGTGTGAATGTTCTAGTGTGTGTATGCACAAGTCAATTTTTATTTGAGATCAATTTTTTCATCACTTAGACTGCCTTCACATTTGCGTTTGTGTCTGTATGCATATGGCATGCAAACGCAGCCCATACTGATGTGAACGCAGCGGAAAATCTCCGCATGCGTTCACATTAGTATACAACCCGCCAGCCAATCAGCTTTCTCGGGGGCGGCCGGGAGTAGGAGATCAGCGGTGGAGATCTCCTCCTGGCCACAGCTGATCTCCCGCCAGTGTCAGCGCGGGAGATTTGAAGATACAGCTGATCTGACAGCTGTTTAAGGGTATGTGCACATTTGCCGGCTTTGTGCCGGTGGGCGGCTGGGCGGACCCGCCAGGAAGCTCTGCAGCCGTCCACTGGCTTCCTGGCGGGTATGTGCGGCGGGTGACAGGCGGGTGCACAGCGGGTTAGCGGCGGCGGTTATGCAGCGGCTGGAAGCAGCACATGATTCTGCTTGCAGCCGCTGCAGAACCGGCCCGTTTATAGAACATGCACATTCGTTGCTAACCCGCTGGGAACCCAGCGGTTTAGCAACAGATGAGCATGTGTAAACCGCCGGTGTGTGCACACCGGGTGTCGGTTTCCATAGGTTTTAATGTTAACCCAAAAACCGCTTTTGGATTAACATAAATTTACATAAAACTCATGGAAACCTACCGGCGGTTTCCGCTGCTAAACCTGCACAAACCTGGCCAGTGTGCACATACCCTTAGGTTTGTGCAGGTTTAGCAGCGGAAACCGCCGGTCGGTTTCTATGAGTTTTATGTAAATTTATGTTAATCCAAAAGCGGCTTTTGGGTTAACATTAAAGCCTATGGAAACCGACACCCGGTGTGCACACACCGGCGGTTTACACATGCTCATCTGTTGCTAAACCGCTGGGTTCCCAGCGGGTTAGCAACGAATGTGCATGTTCTATAAACCGGCCGGTTCTGCAGCGGCTGCAAGCAGAATCATGTGCTGCTTCCAGCCGCTGCATAACCGCTGTGCACCCGCCCGTCACCCGCCGCACATACCCGCCAGGAAGCCGGTGGACGGCTGCAGAGCTTCCTGGCGGGTCCGCCCAGCCGCCCACCGGCACAAAGCCGGCAAATGTGTACATACCCTTAATCTCCATCGCTGACACCGGATAGGGCGATATCGGTGCAGGAGATAAGAAACAGCTGATCGCTGCTTCAAATCTCCCGCGCCGACCTCACCTATTTGGTGTCAGCGCGGGAGATTTAAACAGCTGTCAGATCAGCTGTTTCTTCAAATCTCCCGTGCTGACACTGGCGAGAGAGCAGTGGAGCTCTAGCTGATCTCCCAGTGGCTGCCGCTGATCAGCGGTGGCCACCAGGAGAGCTTTCAATGAGATCCGCAGCGTTCTCCGCTGTCATGCGGAGGGCACTGCGGATCCATTGACTTCAATGCATGGTTTGTGCGCTTGCAGATAGATCAAGCGCCCGCGAACGCACAAAAAATGCAACATGCTGCGTTTGGAGAGCGCACAAATTATGCGCATCTGAACGCAAACGCAGGCACATGTGTTTCCATATTAAACATAGGAACACAGTTCACAAGCGTTTGGCTGTGTTTGGTGCGCGGCGTTTGCATATGCCAGTGTGAAGCCAGCCTTACCGTATTTGTTTTGGACTATAAGATGCTTCGGGGCTTAGGACCATCCAGACTATAGAACGCTCCAAAGTTTGGAAGAAAATTGCTACAAAATATATTTATTACCTATTTCCAAAAATATCTCTGTCTCAATGTGCAGACCATACTTCTCGGAGTATGTGCCCACAGGAAGGTTTTGGTGCGTTTGAGATCAGGTTTTGCCTTGGTTTTATGTAAATCTATGCTAATCTTATCCTGAGTTTTTGGCTTCCATCAAAACTTGTGTTATTAGGGAAAAGCTTTCTCACACACACTGTTTTTCTTTTCTCTGCAGAAAATGGAAATACCGCAGGTGTTTCCACTTTAGCAAAAGTTCAGCAAAGAATTGACATGCTCATTCTTTCTAAAACGCAGCAAAACCTGAGGTGTTTCCACTTTCTTCACCAAACAAAAACCAATGTGTTGGGACAGCTAATCCTAGAATCATAGGTTTTGCTGGAAAACAAAAATGCATCAAATCCTGCGGTGTTTACACTGTCTCCAGAGAACAAAAACCAATGTGTGTGCACAGCGTTTCTGTGAAACACATTGGTTTTGCTGGGAATCAAAACTACAGGAACAAATTCGCATACATTACCATAAAACCAATGGTAAACCGCAGGCAGAAACCGCAGCAGAAACGCAGCAAAAACGCACTGTGTGAACATACCCTCAGTCTGTATACGAGCAAATCCTGAAGTGTTATCTCTTGTAGATTTGGTGCAGAAATAAATCTGAAGCATGTCAATTTCTGCAGCATTTTTCTACTCCAAATGCATGAAAACCCTGTCAAACACCCTGTGTTTTTGGTGCATTTTCTCTACCAGGACATGCAGAAATGTCTGTAACCAAATAGTCAATGTGTGCACAGAGCGTTAATATAAGCAACATATTCCATATAACTAGGGAGGATCACCATGTAAATTGTGTTTCTAAGTAACTTAGATAGTACAATACTGTATATTTTTATATTTCTGCATAGTGTTGTTGTTTTTTTTGTGGGTGGATGGGTACAGAAAAGGACCTTTTATATAGCAGCTTCCCTTTTGAAGTACATTTCTGTTTATCCACAAGGTGGCTCTCTTGCATATTTAGTGAAAGCTTTCTGAAGACACACCAGGTAGGCTTACTGTGTTCATTTTATTTTGGGCACACAAGCATTTGCATAATAAATGTCATTCTTGTACAGGACCTGTTTTGGAATTTTCATTTTCTAAACATTTATCTAAATGTAGACGCCACAGACAGCTAGCAATCAGCAGAGTGGGTGTGTATCTGTTGACAGTGGAGATATACTACTGTTGTCTTTTCATGTCAAATTAAATGAATCTATCCGGAGACAGTCAGATATATACGAGTATCTCTTACTAGGAATGTACTTATACATTCAAATAGACTCTCTCCTGAAGATATTTTTTTAAAACACAGCTTATGTCTAATTTTTTTTTTTTCTGAATATATTCCCCCCCACAAAAAAAAATGTATGTTAAAAAAGGCAAAGACTCCGGATTCGGAACCGTCCTCACTACTGATGACTTCTGGATATTTGGGTCCACCCTCTGTGACTCTTTTCTGCTCCTGTGACATGACAGGGGGGCCGCCCATTGCGGGCCACGCTCCACAGCCGGGGTCACTTGAAATGGAGCCCTAAATCCGTGAGTTACCCTCTGTTTATTTTTGTGCTAAATTGTCGGCACACTTTTCCCTCTCGCTGCGGACCGCGCGAGTGGGATTCCAGGCCGGATTTTGAAGTTACCCCCCCAAGTGACTAGATTCCTTTTAAATAATTTTGGAATCCTCCATATGTTTACATTATTGTTCGTTTATGTTTAACTTTGTGTGTTCCTAATCCTTCTTTCCATCCCACTCCCTCTATTGACTCCTCTACCCTCTACTCCTTGCCTCATTTTCTATCCTGTACGCTATTCACCCCGGGGTTCAGAAATGTCACTGAAGGTCCTTTCCCTGAATGTTAATGGCCTCAACTCTCCAGCGAAACGGTCCTTCTTCTGGAGGGAGGCCAAATCGTCGGGAGCTGATATCTTGTGCCTCCAAGAGACGCACCTCCTACAGCCTGACAACATACGTTTACATCATAAAGACTACCCTCACAGCTACTTCGCCAATGCCTCAAAAAAAAAAACGGGGGTTTGCATTTTTGTCGGTCATAAGGTGCAATTTTCCCTTCTCTCCTCCTTTGTGGACGGAGCGGGCAGGTATGTTGGTATTTGTTGCGAAATAAGTGGCATTCAGTACACGATCGTGAGTGTGTATAGCCCCAATGTTGGCCAACAGAGATTTCTCAGAGACCTGTTCACTCGTTTGCAGGAGACGACTAAGGGAAGGCTTTTAGTTTGCGGAGATTTTAACTCAGTCATGGAGCCCCGCATAGACACCTCCACAGGTAATCGCAGGGGGGGTGGAGCAATGGGAGACCTGTGTAGGGAGTTCCACCTCCATGATGTCTGGAGATATCAACACGCAGAGGAAAGGGACTACACCTTTTTCTCTCCGGTGCATAAGTCCTATTCCAGAATTGATCTCTTCCTTGTAAATGATGAGGCACTGGAAAGGTGCCACTCATCGGGCTTGGGAGTGATCACTTGGTCTGATCACTCCCCGGTCACGCTGGAGTTAGGACTAGACATGGGTGGTGGAGCTCCCAGGAGGTGGAGACTACACGCGGGACTCCTGACTGACTTACAGATAAGTGAAGAAGTGGGAGAGGCGGTGACGGAGTACTTTGCTCTCAATGACCAAGAGGACATGAAGGATGATACCCTGTGGTATGCACACAAGGCAGTGGTCCGAGGTCTCCTTATCCAAAAGGCGGCGATAGCAAAACGTCGCAGGGAACAATTACTTCGCGACTGGACGACAGAAATACAACATTTAGAGACGACAAACAAAAAATCGCCTTCAGAGACAATTCTAACTCAGATCCGTCTCACCCGTAACAAACTTCGTTCGCTCCTTCTTAGACAGCACGAAATCGGCATCAGGAAATTACGAACAAAATATTACGAAGCTGGAGATAGAGCGGGAAAAATCTTAGCCCGTAGACTAAAAAAGGTTGCAGTACGACAAATGGTTACGGCCCTTAGGAATAAGGGGGGAGTTATGGTCAGACACCCTTCCGAAATAGTTGAGACTTTTGCGGCGTACTATGAAGACCTATATAATCTCAAAAACGATCAGCATACCCCACAACCCACAAATGAAGCTATTGTGAACTTTCTGGAAAAATTAGACATCCCCACCATACCGACGCATATTCTTGAGACATTAAATTCTCCCTTCACATGTTCAGAAATTGATAAAGCTCTGAAGGAGCTCAAAAGCAATAAAGCCCCGGGTCCGGATGGCCTGATTAATGAATATTATAAGCTCTTCGGGTCTATCCTAGCCCCGTACCTACTACGGTTATTTAACAGGTGGCAAGAAACTGGATCCATCCCAGCTGAGTCCCTCGAAGCTACGATATCCACTATTCCGAAATCGGGAAAGGTGCTGGATCATCCGGAGAGCTTTAGACCAATCTCACTACTTAACACCGACGTTAAGCTATACGCGAAGTTATTGGCCACACGCCTTAACGATGTGATTCCTCTCCTGGTGCATCAGGATCAAGTGGGGTTCGTGCGAGGCAGACAAGCGAATGATGGGACTAGACGGATGCTAGACCTGATAGAGGTGGCGGAGAGGAGAGGTGTACCAAGCGTCTTCCTGTCGCTGGACGCAGAGAAGGCGTTTGACAGGGTCCATTGGGGCTACCTCCGGGAGGTCCTCTCCGCCTTCGGATTTTCCGGCCCTATCGCCTCAGCGATCCTTAGTCTATACTCCCATCCGTGTGCCAGAGTTCTTTCCTCTGGCTACACGTCCAGGCTTTTCCGAGTCTCTAATGGCACCCGCCAAGGCTGCCCCTTATCGCCTTTGGTTTTTGCACTTGTTATGGAACCACTGGCGATCTCTCTAAGGGCAGATCCAAAAATTCCAGGGATCTTGGTCGGAAAAACCAAACACGTGGTTGGTCTATATGCGGATGATGTCATTATTGTCACGGAAAACCCAGAATCTTCCCTCCGGAGCATTATGGATCAGCTTGACTGCTTTGCACGGATCTCCTACTACAAACTCAACGTGAGTAAATCAAGGCTGTTGCCCATTGGTGTCTCGAATGATACTGCTGCGACTCTTGCCGACTCTTTTCCCTTCAGATGGACACCGGGGGGAATCCCTTATTTGGGAATCATCCTCTGCCCTATTGCGGGCGTAGCATTAAAAAATATGAACAGTCTCCTGCAAGATCTTGAGGGTTCCTTGGGGGGACTGCCTCTGGGATCAATGTCCTGGATGGCGAGGATACAGTCGGTAAGAATGTTGTGGCTCCCCAAAATTTTGTATCTATTCCGATGCGTCCCGATACACTTCCCCAAAAAACTTATATTGAAACTGCAGACTATGATCTCTAAGTGCATTTGGGGTGGTGCACCGGCTAGAATAAAGGGATCTTTACTATACAGACACTTAACTAAGGGAGGCATGGGAGTCCCTAATGTCGAACACTATCGCAAGGCAACAATTCTGGAGGTAGCTGGGAAATGGTGGAGGGATGGGGTTGATCAGGGATGGAAGCAGATAGAGGGGGATACTCTTCCGGGAAGTTCACTGCGATCTCTCCTTGCTGCTAACTCAATGGGGAAGATCGTTAACTCCGACCTTTTGAGCTCAGTGAATGAGCTCCTGAAGGTTTGGAGATCGGTCTCCAGTGAATGGACTAAACTTCCCATTGAGGCTATTCCTCTGGATGCTTTCTGCTGGCTGATCCCCAATATGTCATTGTCCCACTGGAGACATCACGGACCAAAAACTTTAGCAGACATTACCCGTAACCAAACTGTGATCTCTCTGGAGGACTTCTTGACCAACTTCCCGACCCTCAGACCAACCTTCCTTTACTTTCACCAGATCTCAAACTTCATGCGCTCTCCCGCCTTCTCTCACGACTTACGTCCCTCGCGTACCCCATCGGCTCTGAGACGTTTGTTGTTGGCTGAACCTCGACCAAAAAAGTCACTTTCTCAAATTTACTCCGATGTTCTAGACCAAGATGCACCCCCCCAATTGTCATACGCCTTTAAGTGGCAGGAGGAATTGGGTTTCCAGGCCTCAGAGAGTGACTGGGAGGATGCGGTCTACTGCGTAAAAGAAGCATCTAGATGTCTTAACCACATAGAAATGCTCAAAAAAATACATCTCCGATGGTATGCTACCCCCGCCAAATTGGCAAAATTCGGTAAGGGATACTCATCTCAGTGCTGGAGGCAATGCGGTCTAAAGGGCGACCTACCACACATGTGGTGGGGGTGCCCCAAAGTTGCGCAATTCTGGCAGCTGGTCTCAGGTCTTATTGACTCTGTAACTGGGTCCTCGATGCCGCTGGAACCACAGATGGCGGTGCTCCATGTGGGAGTCATTGTTTTCCCACCGGGGTTACGACATCTATTAACGTATATTTTGACGGCTGCAAGGATATGTGTAGCCGCAAAATGGAAACAAACAGCCCCTCCGAAGATGAGTGATCTTACGGATAGAATCAACTCTATTTTCTGCCATGAGTACTACCTGGCTCAGGATCACGGTGCCAGACGCTATGTGGCAGACGCCTGGAACCTTTGGAAGGTCCATCCGCTGGCTATGAACATTCCCATGTGAGGAAGGAGCTCAATTTCTGGTTCTGGTTCTCGCTATGGACGTTGGTGCTCCATTTGACCCCTGGGGTGAATATTCCTACCCCCCACTCATACGACCCTTTCTTTTCCCCTTACATATCTCTCTTCTCTCTCTTTCCCCTTTTCTCCCCCACTTTTACCTTACCGACTCCCTAAGTTTGTGATCCGTTATACCAATATTATCGCTCATTCAGTGTAATGCGCGATTATGTCACGGGCTATTGTTTTGGAGATATACTGTTGCCGCCTGTGAATTGTCTGTGGTTATGATTGTGATTGTGCAACTATCACGCGAAGAACTATCATCGTCTGAGGAGATGGAAAATTCAGCATATACAGTTAGGGCCAGAAATATTTGGACAGTGACACAAGTTTTGTTATTTTAGCTGTTTACAAAAACATGTTCAGAAATACAATTATATATATAATATGGGCTGAAAGTGCACACTCCCAGCTGCAATATGAGAGTTTCCACATCCAAATCGGAGAAAGGGTTTAGGAATCATAGCTCTGTAATGCATAGCCTCCTCTTTTTCAAGGGACCAAAAGTAATTGGACAATGGACTCTAAGGGCTGCAATTAACTCTGAGGGCGTCTCCCTCGTTAACCTGTAATCAATGAAGTAGTTAAAAGGTCAGGGGTGGATTCCAGGTGTGTGGTTTTGCATTTGGAAGCTGTTGCTGTGACCAGACAACATGCGGTCAAAGGAACTCTCAATTGAGGTGAAGCAGAACATCCTGAGGCTGAAAAAAAAGAAAAAATCCATCAGAGAGATAGCAGACATGCTTGGAGTAGCAAAATCAACAGTTGGGTACATTCTGAGAAAAAAGGAATTGACTGGTAAGCTTGGGAACTCTAAAAGGCCTGGGCGTCCACGGATGACAACAGTGGTGGATGATCACCGCATACTTTATTTGGTGAAGAAGAACCCATTCACAACATCAACTGAAGTCCAGAACACTCTCAGTGAAGTAGGTGTATCTGTCTCTAAGTCAACAGTAAAGAGAAGACTCCATGACAGTAAATACAAAGGGTTCACATCTAGATGCAAACCATTCATCAATTCCAAAAATAGACAGGCCAGAGTTAAATTTGCTGAAAAACACCTCAAGAAGCCAGCTCAGTTCTGGAAAAGTATTCTATGGACAGATGAGACAAAGATCAACCTGTACCAGAATGATGGGAAGAAAAAAGTTTGGAGAAGAAAGGGAACGGCACATGATCCAAGGCACACCACATCCTCTGTAAAACATGGTGGAGGCAACGTGATGGCATGGGCATGCATGGCTTTCAATGGCCCTGGGTCACTTGTGTTTATTGATGACATAACAGCAGACAAGAGTAGCCGGATGAATTCTGAAGTGTACCGGGATATACTTTCAGCCCAGATTCAGCCAAATGCTGCAAAGTTGATTGGACGGCGCTTCATAGTACAGATGGACAATGACCCCAAGCATACAGCCAAAGCTACCCAGGAGTTCATGAGTGCAAAAAAGTGGAACATTCTGCAATGGCCAAGTCAATCACCAGATCTTAACCCAATTGAGCATGCATTTCACTTGCTCAAATCCAGACTTAAGACGGAAAGACCCACAAACAAGCAAGACCTGAAGGCTGCGGCTGTAAAGGCCTGGCAAAGCATTAAAGAAGGAGGAAACCCAGCGTTTGGTGATGTCCATGGGTTCCAGACTTAAGGCAGTGATTGCTTCCAAAGGATTCGCAACAAAATATTGAAAATAAAAATATTTGGTTTGGGTTATGTTTATTTGTCCAATTACTTTTGACCTCCTAAAATGTGGAGTGTTTGTAAAAAATGTGTACAATTCCTACATTTTCTATCAGATATTTTGTTCAACCCTTCAAATTGAACGTTACAATCTGCATTTGAATTCTGTTGTAGAGGTTTCATTTCAAATCCAATGTGGTGGCATGCAGAGCCCAACTCGCAAAAATTGTGTCACTGTCCAAATATTTCTGGCCCTAACTGTATATAAACAGCATATAACACCACAGAGAATGTTTACGACACAGATGACGGAGTCGAAATACAAGCTTAAATACTTCTACTCACTTGTTATATGGAAATTCAACAGTTTATTCAACAATTTACCGAACATCTCTGTATGTTTCGTCTTTGATATGTAATAACATGTCTCTGATTTTGTTTGTTTGATGATAACCAATAAAAATTAATTATGACAAAAAAAAAAAAAAAAAAGGCAAAGATGTATCAATCACATATAATATGTTTATTGAAGATTTCCCAAACTAAAAACCACACGACATGAACAAGATGAAAAATATATAAAAATACAAGGGTATGGGAGGGGGAGGGTCGTGTCCAATATCATTAGAGAAGAAAATATACAAATGCCACCACAATAATATATGAAAAGAAGATATATTATAAAGTGCTGCAACCTAAATAAGTACAATGCAAAATGGTATACTGCAGGTAACATACAGTCCTGCTTATTGTTCTTGGCATCCATGAAATTTAAGTACATAATGTGGTATATCTCCTGAACAAAAGGAATCAGGTTTTAAACATTCTTTTTTTGTATAGAGCACTTGTTTATCATTGCTGTTTTTCTATTTAACACAATTTAAAACATAAAAGAATGGGAGGGAAAAATAGAAAAACCTAAAGCTTGCTGTGACACTGGTATTGGCACCCTTTAATTTAAATTTAGTATGGGGAACACATTTTGACTCTCCTGTGGTAAATCGCAAATGAGAATAACCTGTGATAAATTCTCAGTCACCATCTGACATGAATTAGCCAATGAATGATGGCTTCAATGTCTGAAAAAGCCACATGTTAAGCCCTGTTCCTTTTGTCACAATGGTGAAGAGAAAGGAGCTCTCTAAGGACACCAGAATTGCTATTCATAACAAACACAAGACTTCTAAGGCTGATTTCACACTGCAGTTTTTTCCCTGATCAGGTTCCATCTGGTGTGGTGTTTAAAACCAGGAGAGGAACTTGCAGAGAAAAAGTTTAATTGAAAGATTGACACAAGTTCTGAATTTTGGAGACACTCTTGGTAAACCAGATGGAACCTGATCAGGAAAAAAAACTGCAGTGTGAAACCAGCCTAAAGCTTATAGGGCCTTCTCCAAAGACCTTGGTATTCCAGCTTCAACAGTGCACAATGTTATTAAGAATCATGCCAAGCATGGAACCGTCAAGAAGCTCCCTGGACTTTTAGGGGGGGTAGAGAGGAAAATTGAAGAGATGTCTTTTGACGGTTGATGCAAATGGTGGAAAAAGCACCACTTCAGACATCCAAAGACCTGAAGGTCACTCTGGAACTGTCTGGGGTCATAGTTTCAACAAGTACCGTACTCTACACACTAAGCCATGCAGAGTTTTATAGACGAAGGTCAAGAAATAAACCATTGCTGAAGAAAAGACATAAAATGGAGTGGCTGATCTTTTACGAAAGAGTACCTTGAGAAACCACAATTCTTCTGGGAATATGTTCTGTGTATAGATGAAACAAAAGTAGACTTTTTTGGCAATGCAAAGCAACAGTTTGCTTACAGGCTGGGCAATGAATCTTATAAGCAGTTAAGCATGTGGATGATCCAAAAATGCTGTGGGGTTGCTTTTCCACATCTGGTACTGAAGACCTTGACCATATCACAGGAATCATGAAATATCAGAATTATCAAGAGATTTTAGAGCAAAATGTCCTACCCAATGAAAGTAAACTTGGTTTGAGTCGAAGACAATGACCCAAAGCAAGACAATGACCCAAAGAACACATCCAAAAGTACACAAATCCCTTCTAAAGTTCTTTGCCTTTTTTGAATACATTGTTTTTTGCAATACTGTATATACTTATGTATAAACTGAGTTTCTCAGCACATTTTTATGCTGAAAAAGCCCCTCTTGGCTTATACACAAGTGAGGGTCCCACGAGTGTTCTGTACTGTGTGATCGGAGGCTGGAGCAGGCTGCAGCTGCTATCGGTGATCACGAGGGCCAACTGTGTGGGCTAATGTAATATTCACTGCTTTCCCCCTGTCCTTCACCTCTCCACTCTAAAGCTGGTGCTGATAGGTGTGCAGGTGGAGTGGCGCATATTACGTTACCTTAAGTAGCTGGCGCACATGATCAGCGGCTCCAGCTGCAGCCAGGGGCAATCGTGTGTGGATATTCACTGCTTCCCATGCCAAATCTTTGGCATGGGAAGCCGAGAATACCCTGGCGATGGACGTTTTAACTGACCTCCCCATTGCTTCTCTGCAGCACCACAGCGTGCTTCTGTCTTGTGCCAGCATCTGATCATGTGAACAGCATAGTACAGTGGAGTCATCACTGCGCGCACCGCTCACATGATCGTATGCCGGCACAAGACTGAAGGATGTAGCGGGGCTGCAGGGGAAGCGATGGGGGGTGGGGGGGAGAAGTTAAATTATGTTTTTTCGTGTGTGCCAGTATGGGGGATGATCTAGGATGCGGGGCTATGTAGCAGGCTGGAGGGCTGTATACCAGTATGGGGGGCTGCTGTATTTCTCTCAGGTGGCTTCTTCTCGAGTCAATGAGTTTTCCCATTTTTTATGGTAAAATTAGGTTCCTTGGCTTTTGTTTGGGTCGTCTTATACTTTATATGGTTTATATGTTTGGTGTTCAGGGGCTTTTCTATACATTTTTGTATAGAAAAGCACTCATATGAGTACTCAGTAAAAGTACAGTCATTGCCTCTAAGCTCCTCTGTGACAGTGCAATAACAGCTCCAAGCAGACCACAGCCTAAGCCCCTTAGCCTCTGCCTGTTTCAAATTGACGCAAATGTGAAAAAATTAATTTGAAGAAATTGGGAACACACACACAAATCTATTATACACTTGCCTAGTGGCATCCGTCATCAACTTCCGTCGAAGTCCGCGAATCCCACAATTCACTGCACATCTGGAATATTAGCGCACCTAAGTGATGGGTGTAAAATATGGTGCCTGCTGGCGGCGGTGCCGACACCCGAACCAATGCTCATGTTCCACATGCCGGACACCTCCCACCCTCCTCCAACTTACCAGTCAATAAAGGACCTGTGGTGATGTCACGGTCATGTGATCAATCATGTGCACGGGTGGAGCCAGGTTCACGTGACTGATCAAAATATGACAGTCGGATGCTTCGTTCAGTGCTTGCCACACAGGATACGAGGGGGAGTGAGAGAGAGAAGGGGGGAGCGCACAGGGACACACAGCAACAAGGGCGGCAGCGCCCGCAGATGCACAGCGCACAGGATAGGGGGAGAAGGTGCACAAGGGAGAGACAGCCACAGGGGAGAGACAGGCAGTGGGGAGGGACTGTGCACATCCTGATGCCTACATCTAGTGTGTATGTACAGTAAAGGAAGTAATGATCCCTTGCCGATTTTGTAAGTTTGCCCACTGATAAAGACATGAACAGTCTATAATTTTAAGCTTAGGTTAATTATAACAGTGAGAGAATATCAAACATAAAATCCAGAAAATCACATTTTCTTAATTATATAAATGTATTTACATTTTGATGGAGAAATAAGTATTTGCTCCCCTACCAACCATAGGATTCTGGCTCCTACAAACCAGTTAGACTCTCCTATTTCAATCCTATTGAAATTTTACGGACAAGGCTGAAAACGCAGGTGCGAGCATGGCGACCTACAAACATGGCTCAGTTACACAAGTTCTGTCAAGAGGAATGGGCTCAAATTTCGACCAACTATTGTGAGAAGCTTGTAGAAGGATATCCAAAACTTTTGACACAAGTCATACAATTTAAGGGCAATTGTATCAAATACTAATGAAATGTATGTAAACCTATGACTTTGCAGAAAGTAATAAATTCCTTAAAACTTTCTCTCTTATTATTCTGGCATTAGGCAAATATTAATAAGTATGATCGTAATTGACCTGAAACGGGAAAGGTTTATTATGATTTCATGTCTGACAGTGAGAAAAACCATTCTCATGTCTTTTTATATAGTGTATGTAAACTTCTAGCTTCAACTGTAAATCAAAGTCAATATCCCTGGAGGTGTGGATTTGGAATGATACTCAAAATCAAAGTGAAAAATCAAATTACATGCTGTCCCAGCTTCAGTTTAAATGCCTTAAGACGAGGAAATGAGGCTCAGTAGTTTATGGTCTCTATGTCCCTGAATGATCTCCCTACCTGGGCATGTTCCTAATGAAGAAGGGAGGGGATGTTCTTCTGAGAGATCTCCTCCCAGACCTGGATTGAAACATCAGTCAACTCCTTGAAAGTCTGTGATGCAATGTGGCGTTGGTGGATGGAACAAGCAATGATGGCCCAGAATGTGCTTGATTGGATTCTGGTCTGGGCAAACTGGCAGGCCAGCCCATAGCATCTGTTCTGCCCATTTATGTTCAGAAAGAAAGTATTTGTAGTTTAGCACTTATTACATTCCATAGAGGTAATATGTTATCCCTTTATGATGTTTAAATGTGTTTAGCACAAACTAGCTGCATTCCTACAGATACAGGTCTCTTGCCCTTTAACATTCAGTGTACTCTGTGGGACCGTCCCCTGCTTCCTTGGGAAGAAGGAGAGACTGTTCAGACGAGCAAGGGCTCCAGGCAGATAAGACACAAGTCCCTCGTTCCTGGTTGCTCTCTACAACTACTTCCCCTGTCTAGATAATCCGGTGAGGAATATAGTCCAGATTTTATGTTTATGTTAGAATCTGTGTTGGCAGGTCATGATGAAGCCACTGTTACAGTAGTGTTGTGTAGTAGAAGTGTATTCTGCTCTGAAATCTTCCATCTTAGTTAATGTTCTCTGCATTGTATACAGCTAGGTAATACCCCTGTGTAGAATTGTGCCTTTTGCAATGAATCTTGCCACAGTTACTCATGTTTAATGTATATTTCTATGTTGTATTATCACTGTGCTGGTTTCTGTGGTGTGCCCA
The DNA here is from genome assembly GCA_033576535.1 of Allobates femoralis. Taxonomy (NCBI): domain Eukaryota; kingdom Metazoa; phylum Chordata; class Amphibia; order Anura; family Aromobatidae; genus Allobates; species Allobates femoralis. Next base: position 5,347 of record JARQOC010003004.1, on the reverse strand, counting down.
GTACTGACTGAGACTATTTGTACTTTGTAGTTTTTACCGCACACCAAGTGTATCGCCATGTGTAATTGCTACATGAACAGTCATGTGCATAGCCATATGTAACTTTATATCATCACACCAATAAACTGAGACTACTGAACCTTACAGTCTGCTTACTTGGGGTGTGAAGAAGGGTTTAGCTGTATGCCTGAATCCACACAGCCCCAGGTGTGGAAGAAGGCAGAACAGCATCAATGCCTTCATCATGTAGGAACTGCTGAGACAGTTCAGACACATAAGGCCTAGCATTGTGAAAGATCAAAGGGAACCCACTGCCCACTGAACCTGCATATAGTCCCACAATGGTTCTGAGGATCTCATCCCGGTACCTAATGCCAGTCAGAGTACCTCTGGGTAGCAGATGGAGGGCTGTGCGGCCCTCCAAGAATAGCCTCCTCACACCATTACTGACCCACTGCCACTCTGGTTATGCTGGAGGATGTTGCAGGCAGAATGTTCTCTATGGTGTCTCCAGACTCTGTTGTGTCTGTCACTTGTGCTCAGTGTCAACCTGCTCTCATCTGTGAAGTGCACAGGGCACCAATATCAAATCTGCCAATCACCCTGCTCGGTTTTGTACTGTAAGCACAACACCCACTTGTGGACTTTGGGCCCTGATACCACTCTCATGGAGTCTTTTTCTAACAGTTTGAGCAGACATATGGATATTAGTGGCCTGCTGACCAATTTTGCAGTGCTGGAGTTAGCAGTCCTGCTGCTGAGTTGTTGCTCTCCTACGACCCCATTTACATCTTCTGATGTACTGGCCGGTCTCCTGGTATCTGCGCCATGCTCTGGACACTGCTTTAACAGATACAGCTTACTTTTTTGATATAGCTCACATTGATGTGGCATCCTGGATGAGCTGCACTACCTGACCAACTTCTGTGGTTTGTAGACACCGCCCCATGCTACCTCTAGGGATGACAACAATGACAAAGTGCAAAAATGACCAAAACAGCCAAAAAGGAAGAGAACAGAGAAATGGTCTGTTGTCACCACCTGCAGAACCTGTCCTTTATAGGGGTTGTCTTGTTAATTGCTTATTTTTCTACCTGTTGTCTTTTCCATTTGCACAGCAGCAGGAGAAATCTGTGTATCTGTGCGTGCAGAAAGGAAGTGATCTAGCACTGGCACCCCTGTGGTGTTCAGTCTTTGTTAACAAGTGAATCAATAATTAATTTCTCTCTCTATGTAAATCATATTATTGAAAAAAAAGTTTATATTCCCTTAATGCATAACTGTCATTTAAATTTTATTTAATAGTAATGTAGAACAAGTGAATATAATCAACTTTCACATATACTTTATTAATTAAATCAGGACGGAAAGCAATACAAAATCTTCCACAAGATGTCCTCAGCAGGCAGTGTGTGAAGCTCATTCTAAAGGGTGAGTCACACGCGTCAATGTCGTCAGTGAGATGATTGCTGACGACATTGACGGCTGATTGCTGGTGAGCTGTCACACAGACAGACTCACCAGCGATCAATTGACCAGAGACGACATGGAAACGATTTAAATATCGTTTCCACGATGTCTTGCTCCCGCTGCCAGCCTGCTGGAAGCGGGAGCAGGCTGGTCTCCAAGGTAAACTGCGGGTATCTAGGCAGCGCGCGCTGCCTAGATACCCGACGTGTACCTTAGTTACCAGCCTCCTCCGCTCACCGGCTGGTATCTAAGGTACACGTCGGGTATCTAGGCAGCGCGCGCTGCCTAGATACCCGCAGTTTACCTTGGATACCAGCTCCCAGCGCTTGTGAGAGGCGCTGGGAGCTGGAATATCGCTACTCCCAGTGTCACACGCAGCGATGCTGCGTGTCCACCGGGCGACAATCGCCAGGTTTTAGAGCAGGTTCTAAAACCTGGCGATCATCAACCAGCGATTTATCGCTGGTTGATTCAGTATGTCACACGCGTCAATATCGCTGCAACGTCCAGTGCAGCCGAGATCGTGCAGGCGATATTGACGCGTGTGACTCCCCCTTTAGTCTCCTCTGTCTTCAGGGGGCATGGCCTAAACTATTCACAATACAGATGATGACTGTAAAATTACCTCATGCTGGCACCCTGCTGAGCTCAAACAGCTCCTGTGAGATCTTTTCTGACTCCTTGTTCGCATGGCCTCTGTGATAACACCGAGCAGAGCCATGAGGTAATGACAGTCTTATCATCTGTATTGTGAACATGTGAGCATAGTTTAGGCCACGCCCCCTGAAGACAGGTACCAAAGACACAGCCTGCTGAGGACATCTTGTGGAAGGTTTTTTATTGGTTTCCTTCCTGATTTCATTAATTAATAAAGTATATGTGAAAGGTGATTATCTTCACTTGTTCTACATTACTATTAAATAAAATATTAAACGAGGGTTATGCTGTAAAAATTAACCAAACTGTTTTCAAATATGTACGGTAATTAATAAGTGAACAAGAACATAAAGATGAAAATGGTATATTTCTCTAATTCTGTGGAAAAGACTAGAAAACTTTGGATTTCAGATTTAATTCTGTTGAGTAAATCTTCATTTGAATGCTCATTTAGAAAAGAAAGCAAGAAGTATTATGAATTCTAAATATATGATACAATTTTTAATTGTGAATAATTAGTAAGAAAGCAAAGGATGACCGATGCTGCCAGTTGAAAGCATGTATTGAATACTGTTGCAACATTTTGTTCACAAGATGAAGCTCATAAATACACTTTTTTTTTGTTGTATTTTTATTTTGTACCATAGGACATCGATGAGTGGAATATTTCCCGTCTAAACACCATTCTAGATGTTGTAGGAGAAGAATGTGGGATTTCTATCGAGGGAGTCAATACCCCTTATCTTTATTTTGGGATGTGGAAAACTACATTTGCTTGGCATACTGAAGACATGGATCTTTACAGCATAAACTACCTCCACTTTGGTGAACCCAAATCATGGTAAAGTCCTAGGATACATTTTTGTGTGTCGGTATAATGAAATGGTACTCCAATGATTTTTGATGACGGTCTATAGTCTGAGGAAACCACAGGGACAAGTGCAGAAAGAATGGACATGTTGCTCCTTTTTTTTTTTTTTTTTTTTAAACAAAATCAGGGGTAAAAACCTGAAGGTGAGCACACTTCAGAAAACCCATAGACTTTGCTGGGATGTATTTTACCTGGCAGAAACTTGAAAGTAAACACGCATAAAAAAAACGCTAAGCATGCACATAGCATTATAGTTAGTCCTCCCACAGGCTTATCCCTGGCACTCTCGAGTTCAGAGGCGCAGAGTCCCTGACAGGCACAATTTAGAAATCCGCCTATAATATCTAATTATGAGAATTTTAGGACTCCAAAAGTAATCAGTGACACAAAATCAGATTACTCGCCCTCCCCCCCAAAAAAATTTAATAACCAAAAACACATTTTCTGCATCAAAAACACTTATGAACTGCACCCTGTGGCAGAAAAACACACCACAAAATGCATTAGTTTTTGGTGTAGTTTGTGGTCAAGCATTTTTTTTCAATATTGTCAATACCTAGGAGGGCTGAAATACGCACCAAACAATTGACATGCTCATTCTTTTGTCCTGACAACAAACTGCACTAAAACTGCAATGAAAAAAAGCATCATTGGCAGAACACTTCAGAATTCTCATATCCTTTGCTGGGGGAAGGATTGGCATGCAGTTTTGTGACAAACGGTGACAAAAAATCCAGCAAAAATGCAAAAAAAAAACCCACCTCACCATCAGGACATAACCTTACAGTTAGAGAACCAAGGCGCTGTGAGCCAGAGAAGCCCCAAAGACTAGATTTGCGCTGCAGAAGGTCTGCTGTAACACTGTGAGATCAGGTTTCAAAGAGCATGTAAAGACTAGAAAAAACTGGGAGGTGGGAGATTTTCTGATCATTTTGGAGAAGAGAAAGAAACAAAACCAATTGAGCTGCGCCTGTCAGAGGGTTAAAAATGCCAGATTGAATAAATGACTGAGATTAATGCTGCCTTTGGTTCAAGCATCATGAATCAGCTGAAAGATTTCCTTTAAATTCCCTGTAGTAGATTTTGCTTTAGGCTGGAAACACACTATCCTGCTTACGTGCGAGTCTCTTGGACGAGACTCGGATCAGTGACCTTGAACGGCCTCTCCCGCTCTGGACGGGAGTGTGATGCTGCCCAAAAACACAAGCAGCTGACACTCCCATCCAGAGCGGGAGAGGCCGTTCAGGGTCACTGATCCGATTCTCATCCGAGAGACTCGCATGTAAGTAGGAAAGTGTGTTTCGACCCTTATTGGCAATCTGGTGCTCCAGTGGCAAGTTTGCTTCTCAATGTAGCTTGGATGGTTTTCTAGTTTAGCACTTTGAAGGTCATACATAAATACGCTGCGTTATCGGAATCGTGTTATACATGTAAGAAATTGTCACAGTAGAAGTATATTTTCACCCTAAATATGAAATTGTAGTAAAAGTATAGGAATGCCATCCTACTTCAGAAACCATACATATTTCATTTCTCAATTGCACTTTTGTTCCTAATTTTTAGATTTTCTGGACTGGTAGATATTGTTGTCCACATACAGTCTACTGCAAATGGAATTTTTCAGTTTTTTTACTAAGATTTACCTATTCTGACAAGGGTCAATGTAATTTATTAGGGACTTGGAATATATAGTGAAATACTGAAGCTATTATTGATATTTCTTTGTAAAGTGAAAGCCCCTTTATTGATCTGGCAAGGTTAAACATTGTTGTAATCTCCTACTAGATTGTCACTGCTTTCAACATATCCTTGACATGCAACATTGCTTCACACTGACTCGCTCTGCAGCATTGTGTTTCTGCTGAAGGTTTTCTTTACTCATTTTAAGGTTTTGCCTTTTCATTTATTTTGCAGTGTTTTAGCTCTGTAGAACATTATTTCCTTTAGAATAGTTCCTGGTGCATTTACTCGATGTGTAGCGTACAAGACAGGCATCAAATCCTCTAGGTGCTCCCACATTTGGACGACACTCTCCATCTACAGTATGTTCAATCTATTGATTTCCCATCTGAAAAATTCAACTGATGTACACACGCTTGAAAAAACATTTCTGTAGGCGAGTCTTTTGATTTTATTCAAGGGTAAAATTATTGTGAAATAGCTCTGCATAGTACTGTGCATCCCGCCTGCTGGGGGAACACATTTTGAGACGTGACGTGCTGTTAGGTCTTCTTAACTATCTGTGTGTGGTGGAGTGCACAGAGGAATTAGCTTTTTTTTAACGTCTTCTATATACTATGAAATTTAAGCAGAAATGATGACGCAAGATTAGAAATGATGCCGCTGTTG
>JARQOC010003003.1:0-19894 GCA_033576535.1 Allobates femoralis | reverse complement strand
ATTTGGTGACGTGTTTCTATTCTAAAGCATCTTGAACGGCAGGTTCCACCCCGCTGCCCTTCACCTCTCTTCCTGCCCCCCACTTTCGACCCCCTACAATCCGGCTTCCGCCCCCCCCACCCCATCGAAACACCCCTGCCCAAAAGTCCCCAAAAGGCCCTATTGACCCCCAAAAAAAACAAATGCCCCCATCCACCCTTCCTGCCTGTCTGCAGTTTTTGGGACAATGGTTGACCATCCCTTCTTCCCCGGTTTTGGGAAATTTCCTTTCGGTTCACCCCCTTCCCCTCTTTGGTTTCCCCATCCCTTACGGACCGGCCCTTCAGCGTCCCCCACCCCCCACACCTCCTCCTTGCCCTAAACCCTTTCTGTCGGAGTCCCCCAAGGATCGGTCCTGGGACCGCTACTTTTCTCCATATACACTTTCGGCCTAGGGCACCTCATTGAGTCCCACGGCCTCCAGTACCACCTCTACCTCGACGACACCCAAATCTGACTGTCTGGCCCTGACATCACCTCCCTACTCTCCAAAATCACACAATGCCTTTCTGCCATCTCATCCTTTTTCTCGGCTTGCTTCCTTAAACTCAACATGGACAAAACTGAATTCATTGTCATCCCCCCAAGAATTTCCCCCCCACTTCCCAACCTATCCATCTGCGTCAACGACTGCGCTCTCTCCCCAGTCCCCCAAGCCAAGTGCCTTGGGGTAATCCTTGACTCCTCCCTATCCTTCAAGCCCCACATCGAGGCCCTCACCACATCTCTCCAGCTCCAGCTTAGAAACATCTCACGGATACGCTCCTTCCTTAGCAACATCGTTAAAATACTAATTCATGCTCTTATCATCTCCCGCCTTGACTACTGCAACCTCCTTCTCACTGGCCTCTCGGCTAACTCCCTTACACCTCTCCAATCTATCCTCAACTCCGCTGCCCGACTAATCCATCTGTCCTCCCGCTACTCCCCTGTCTCCCCCCTCTGCCAAGCCCTTCACTGGCTCCCTGCCTCCATGAGATCCCAGTTCAAAACACTAACCATGGCATACAAAGCCATTCACAACCTGTCCCCACCATACATCTCCGACCTGGTCTCCCGATATGTACCCCCACGCAACTTCCGATCCTCCCAAGAACTCCTCCTCTGCTCCCCCCTCATCTCTTCTTCATGCGTTCAGGACGTCTCACGGGCATCTGCCATACTCTGGAACTTCCTGCCCCAACACATCAGACACTCTCCTACCCTGAGAAGCTTCAAGTGTCACCTGAAGACTCACCTATTCCGTCAAGCCTACAACCTGCCATGAGACCCAGGCGACCGCCCCATACCTGACACTCCCCCAGTCTACTGTATCCCCACCCGCCCCTCGTAGACTGTGAGCCCTCGTGGACAGGGTCCCTGCCCCTCCTGTACCTGTACGTCCTGATCGCCTTGATTTAGTGTACTTGTTCTTGTCTCCATTATCCTCATGTAAAGCGCCATGGAACCTAATAACGCTATATAAATAAATAATAATAATAATAAATACTTTTCCTCTGATTGTTCTTGGTTTTGGCTACAAATACTGAGGTAAAAAACTCACCAAATACTGGGACGTATTAAAAAGAATGAAGAAAAGGAATAAATAAAAAGAATGAAGATAATAACTTATTACATTATGTAGATGTATAAAAGGTTTCTAGAGAATCTTAGACATGGAATGAACACATATCCCATATAACCAGGTGTATATTATGTTACATGAGCTTTATAGGTGTGGAATGAAGATGAAATATCAGTAGATAATAGGAAAATGATCACATATCCCATATAACCAGGTGTATGTGTTCATTTTCCTATTATCTACAGATAATATATATGTCTCTGTAATAAGTTATTATCTTCATTGTTTTTAGTATGTCCCCCACACAGTCAGTGTGTGCACATGGCCTCCTAGTCTGTGACATATTACACAGCACTCATCACTCTTGGAGCTCTGCAGTAATGTACACTATCTCCAGCTCTGCTGTCTCTGTGCTTGCTTCAGTATCTCCGCGCATGCGCTTTACTCAGCACAAGGCAGTAACTATACCTTTGTTTACGTACAATAAAGCTTGTTGAGTGACGTCATCAGTGCGCGCCCCGCACATGTGCATTCAGCGTGTGTCCCGGAAGGAGCTGGGTCTGATCTCCGTGCAGTGTACACACACACACATCATGGGGAAACCGAGCGGGGACAAGACTGTGCCGCTCATCCATGACAGGAACGACCCGGTGAAGAACTTCGAGCGCTGGAAGAAGAAATACACCAGGAAGAAGGAGTGGTGTAATGTCCGCAGGAAGCAGAACAAGAGGCCGGAGTGGGAGATAGAGAAGGAGAGCATCGGCCGCCTGGTGCAGCGCTACAGTGAGGTGAGCACGTGTGCTGCTGGGAGACACAGGAGCTGGGGGGGGCTCTTAAAGGGACTGTCTATCACCTGCTGGGGAGCAAGGGCTGCTCTTAAAGGGGCTGTCCATCACCTGCTGGGGGAAGATGAGATGCTACTAAAGGGGCTGTCCATCACCTGCTGAGGAGGAAGGGCTGCTCTTAAAGGGGCTGTCCATCACCTGCTGGGGAGCAAGGGCTGCTCTTAAATGGGCTGTCCATCACCTGCTGGGGCAGGATGAGATGCTACTAAAGGGACTGTCCATCACCTGCTGAGGGAGGATGGGCTGCTCTTAAAGGGGCTGTCCATCACCTGCTGGGGGATGATGGGCTGCTCTTAAAGGGACTGTCCACCACCTGCTGGGGGATGATGGGCTGCTCTTAAAGGGACTGTCCACCACCTGCTGGGGGATGATGGGCTGCTCTTAAAGGGACTGTCCACCACCTGCTGGGGAATGATGGGCTGCTCTTAAAGGGACTGTCCACCACCTGCTGGGGGATGATGGGCTGCTCCTAAAGGGACTGTCCATCACCTGCTGCCGGAGGATGGGCTGCTCTTATAAAGGGACTGTCCATCACCTGCTGCCGGAGGATGGGCTGCTCTTATAAGGGACTGTCTATCACCTGCTGCCGGAGGATGGGCTGCTCTTATAAAGGGACTGTCTATCACCTGCTGCCGGAGGATGGGCTGCTCTTAAAGGGACTGTCCACCACCTGCTGCCGGAGGATGGGCTGCTCTTAAAGGGACTGTCCACCACCTTCTGGGGGAGGATGGGCTGCTCTTATAAAGGGACTGTCTATCACCTGCTGCCGGGGATGGGCTGCTCTTATAAAGGGACTGTCTATCACCTGCTGCCGGAGGATGGGCTGCTCTTAAAGGGACTGTCCACCACCTTCTGGGGGAGGATGGGCTGCTCTTAAAGGGACTGTCCACCACCTTCTGGGGGAGGATGGGCTGCTCTTAAAGGGACTGTCCACCACCTGCTGGGGGATGATGGGCTGCTCTTAAAGGGACTTTCCATCACCTGCTTGTCTTTCACTATAGAGTGTTTTCTTACACCTCTTAGGCCCTTTCACATCAGCGTTTTTTTTTAAATCGCGGCAGATGCGGTGAAAAACGCATCTGCCGCGATTACCGCATACCGGCTGCACTTGCGGCACAGTTGCGGCAAGTCCCATACAATGTATAGGCGGGCTTGCGGCAGGTGCGGCAAGTGCAGTTTTGGCACTTGCGGCAGGTGCTGCCGCCAACAAAAACGCGGTTAGCCGCGTTTTTTTTTGCGGCCGCACTTGCCGCAAGTGCCAAAACCGCACTTGCCGCAACTGGCGCAAGCCCGCCTATACATTGTATGGGACTTGCCGCAACTGTGCCGCAAGTGCAGCCGGTATGCGGTAATCGCGGCAGATGCTTTTTTTCACCGCATCTGCCGCAATTTCAAATAAACGCTAGTGTGAAAGCACCCTTAGGCTGGTTTCACACTACAGTTTTTTTGGAATCGGGGGAGGGGGGGGGGAGGAGGTAAAGCCTTCCTTCCCCTGGATTCCCCAACAATTGTAAAACCTGTTGAAACTGGATACATGCGTACCGGTATGATCAGTGATGAGACCCGTGCTGTAGCTTCCCGTTGCATCCAGTAGATTATTATTATTATTTTTTTTGCTGAATCCGATTGGAAATGACATGCCCCCTTAGAGGGTGTGCCATTTACAGCTGGGTTCTGGGCATGTGCAGTCCAAAAATCCGGATCTGTTATCTGGATTCCACCAGATTTGTGTTCCACAGAGCACCATTCAAATGGAACCCACATTGCCCCAGGTGGTCACAGTTTTGAAACGGACACTAAAATCGCTCCAAAATGTATTTTTGGTCTCCGTGCAAGAGCCATGAACACTCGGATCAGGGGGAACCTTAAAGAACTGGATGCACCCACAAGTTCCTGCGGCCCCATTGAAAGTCAATGGGGCCAAAAACAGATGTGGGTGCATCCAGTTTCACATGGATACCGAAAACTGGTAGTGTAAAACCAGCCTTAGTTAGTGATAACCAATGTAAGTGTCCTGGCTGTGGTCTCTCACTCACTGATCAGCATTCTCCGGTTGCTCTGGCTCCACATAATGGCTTCCGTACTTGTGTGTCCAATGGTCACTTTTTCCAGTAAAAGTCCATGGGATTCGGAGTGAGGCTGCAGCACCCCCTTCTGAATTCCCAGACCCTTGCAATGAGGAGATGTTAAATAGTGACCTCTGCTTCACATAGCGACCGCTGGGTGATTTGTCCGGTCGCAACTACAATCACGTGATGCCAGAGTGGGGCTGAAAAACGCGTGAAGATGGCTGCCGGTGAGTAACTAGCAATGGGTCAGTCGTGACCGATCTGGTAAAAAGATCCACACATTAAATAAGGATCCGTTTGGGGTCCAAAAGAGCCGATGAATGGAGCCAAACAATGAAGCTCAACAAAAAGCCGGACTGCCCATCTCAAGATGCTTTACACATAAGGGGCATTTAAACTGCAAGAGACTCATGAGTGAAGCTTGTTAACAACGCTGCTTTTCTGATTATCCTGCCATGTAAACTGCAGATCACCTGATGAGTGAAAACGATCTTTTGTGCCGATTATGTGTACTGAGTGATCTAGTATAGACTACTTGGGGCACATTGTTTGCTTTTGTCTGCCTGTATAAACAGGCATTCACATGACCACTTGTCATTCATACAGGACAGAAACGAATCCGGGACTTAATTGGCACAATCACATGGCCATTTATGGCCAATTTGGCACCATAGAGATACATGGGAGGCAAAACGAGGATCCTCTTCTGTCCTTTTCAAAATGGACAGAATACAATCCCTACAAACATGGTGCGAAGCCAGCCTTAGGGAAGGAGTGCCTTGTAAAATAAAAACATCACATATTCGCTCCCATTCTGGGGCTAGGGCTTGCATTACATTGTTATGCCACATCAGCACTGTAGAAATCAGCGGCCACTATTGGACTGCTGCATTCTTAAGCCCCGGTCTCACATAACGATGTGTCAGCGATGCCGACAACGATCAGCATCATTGATGCATCGTTGACACATCGTTATCAGGTCGCTGGTGAGCTGTCACACTGACAGACTTCACCAGCGACCTCTGGGCAGCCAGATCGTTGGTACCCAGCGTCCGCTCGTTCCCTGCATCCTGGGAGCGGACGGACGCTGGTAACCATGGTAACAGCGGGTCTCTCCTGCACTTAGAGACCCGCTTGTTTACCATGGTTACCGGCACCCGCCCGCTTCCGGGTTGCGGGGAGCGAGCGGGTGCCGACCTCTCCTATCCTGTCCCTCACTATTCTCATCTCTCCCTGCTATTTCCCTGTTCCCTACTCTATCCCCTATCCTAAACCCTAATCCTATCCCTCTCCTTGTTCTAAATAAAGAAATCCCCCCCCCGAGGCTCACCGGCATCAGAGGCTCCCATACCGGCATCTCTGTAATGGAGATCTCAGGGATAAAGGACCTATGATGAGGTCAGTATCATGTGACCGGCCTATACTGTACAGTATAGGCCGGTCACATGATACTGACCTCATTACAGGTCCTTTACCCCTGAGATCTCCATTACAGAGATGCCGGTATGGGAGCCTCTGATGCCGGTGAGCCTCGGGGGGGGATTTCTTTATTTAGAACAAGGAGAGGGATAGGATTAGGGTTTAGGATAGGGGATAGAGTAGGGAACAGGGAAATAGCAGGGAGAGATGAGAATAGTGAGGGACAGGATAGGAGAGGATGCACCCGCTCGCTCCCCGCAACCCGGAAGCGGGCGGGTGCCGGTAACCATGGTAAACAAGCGGGTCTCTAAGCCCGCTTGTCACCCTGGATGTCATGTTACAGCGCTGCTGTGCGGCGCTGTGACATGGCGGGGGATCCTGACAGGTCGCTGATCGCTGCCCCCGCCGGTCACACACACCGATGTGTGGTGACCAGCGGGGGGGCCAACGACCAAAAAATGGTCAGGAGCCCTGTGCAACGATCAGCGACCTCACAGCAGGGGCCTGATCGCTGCTATCAGTCACACGCAACGATATCGGTAAGGATATCGTTCCTACGTCACAAATAGGACGATATCGTTACCAATATCGTTATGTGAGACCTAGGCCTTAGACAAGTTGAAGAAGTAAGACCACAAAGCCCAATAGTTGCCACTGATTTCTGCAGCACTTGTGGCTGAACAATGTAATCTGAGGCTCGGGACACCTGGTGCTGACATCAGGGTGTTATGTTACAAGTGGGATTAGTTCATTTAAAAAGGTGTACACATAGAGACCTGTCAGTGCCGGGCTCTGTCATACTGCCTGCATGAATCAACTGATAGGTTACTTTCTAAAGGGGAAGTCTCATCACCAGAAACGGTTAAAAATTGCAAGGTTCTAGTAAACATTCTCATATATGCAATTTACTTATTCTTTTTTCTCAAGAACTGAGGGGTTTGTAATGTTATATCTACTGGTCAGCTATTTTGTTACATTATTCCATGTACATTTATATCAGCCTCATGGAGAACCCTATAAATACATATTAATATTTTTTCAGATCAACGTTGGTGAAATAGTTAATTTTGCTGATTTCCCTTTATCGAAAAAGACCCTGAGAGGTGAGTGACGCTAGTTTTATCTCACAAATAATGGGCAGAGGCTCAGCACATCTGCGGGTGGGTGGGGGAAGGGGGGGCGGCGCTCTTTACATATTGTTTTATGGTTCGTTTTTTTTTCTGATGTGGATAAAATATAAGTTCCTCTGTTTTGTTTGATTTTTCGCAGGTTTGGTTGAGGCTCAGTATCGGTTACCCACAGAGATACAGAAGCAGACCATAGGCCTAGCCTTACAGGGAAAAGATATCCTGGGCGCTGCCAAAACTGGATCAGGGAAGACGCTGGCGTTTGTTCTTCCTGTGAGTTATGGTTTGGAGGTTTTGTTTTTTTTCAGTATATTGCATATTACAAGAATGTCAGCATGAGAATGCATTATTTACTGTTCTTTACATTATTTTGATTTTAAATGGATTATTCCAATAAATGCATTTATTGTGATAGTCGATAAACGTGTGATCACTGTGAGTCACAATGTTGGGAAGCTCATCAAAGTTATGTCTCCTGTGTGAATGGAGCAGAAGTGACCGTACTCCACCATTGCTCTAATCAATTGGGTCATTTTAAAGGGAAGGTCTCCTCCTTTGAGCTCTCCTGATGCTTTTATACTGTGCCCATGACGTTTTAGAACTTTTTGTCATTATTTTTTCATTTTCTTGATAACACTGCACTGGCCTAATGAGGCGTTTACTCCCTGGGACTAATCCATGTTCAGTAGTTGCGATCATACCCCCTGGACGTGATTGGCAATGTCTGCAATGCAGGTGTGTTCAGATTTCACACTTTATGCTTCTCCCAACACCTATTAGCAGAGATGTGACAGAGGAAGCGAAATGGTGGGAGAAACAGAAACTGTGAAGACTGAAGACAGCTGTGGTGCAGGGACTGTCAGTCACATCCAGGGGGAATGAATGTAGCTACCTAACCTGGACTAGTGTCAGTGCGTGAACCTCTCATTAGGCCAGTGCTGTGTTATCAGTAAACTGAATGGATAATGGCAAAAAGTTCTAAAAAGTCATGGGTACAGTATAAAAGCATCAAGAGAGCTCAAAGGAGGAGACCTTCCCTTTACAATAACACAATCACAGAGTGATTAGAGGAATGGTGGGGTACGGTCACATCTAGTAGTTCTGGCTCATCATTTAGGTGCTGTACTTAAAAATCTGCAGTTCTATAAAACTGTAATAATTTTACTGGACTGAAAAAGCTCTAAAAGATTGTGTGCACAGTTTGAGTCAAGGGCTCCTGTAATAGGTAGGCCAGCCCCCTTCTCAGCCCTTCCTCTGGCTGTGATATAGAAGCAGACTGGTTTAGCTATTGATATGTGCAGTGATCCAGCCTCTGCATTCACCGCTGTCATGAAGAAACCTGTCGCTCACAGGTACAGAATTGGAGCTGCCACATCCAGGTTCAGATGAGACGCCTGACCATTAGGGCATTCAGTAGAATTGAAGTACAATCCTCCACATTGAAATTACAACACCAAAAAGTTGTGGCACTCTCAAAACTACAGGTGACATGTTAGAGATATTCAAACAATAAGAAATCTGAAATAAAAAAAATCAACTTATTCAATATTGAGTACGGGTGCTACTCACAGAAATGCAAGAATTTAAAGGGAATCTGTCAGCAGGTTTTGCCATCTCTGAGGGCAGAATGATGTAGGCAAAGAGAGCTTTAATCCAACAATGAATCATTTAGTTTAATGGGTGCAGCCATTCTGACTCAGTTTTTAGATTTAGTAAAGCAGCAGAGCTGCTCCAGGCTCTGTACATATCTATAGACAGTGAGCTGCTAATCATAGCAGGGGCATTTATTGCTAATGAAACTCAAACATGGCAGGTAAACAACAACACACTTTGTGATAAAATACACATGACTGAAATCTGTTAAAGCTTACAGGATGCTGTTGTCAGATTACATAAAACATGCTGAGAGATTCTCTTTAAATGACAAATCTTCAAGATCTGCTGCTGGCATCTCCTTTTACAGTTGCCAACCACTAATGTGCTTAATGGGAGACAAGTCTGGAGACTGCGGGCCATGGTAGCACAATTAGGCCATGCAGGCTGCTCACAGTAGCACCAGTAACATGGGACCTAGCATTGTCATAGTGAAAACAGCTCCTTGGAAAAATGGGTGGAGCCGGACCACTGGTTCTACAACCAAATCAATGTAATACTGAGTTCTTACCTGAAAGGAATAAAACGGTCTAGGTACCGTACATTATGTGCCAATCATCCCAGAGTAAGACTGGTGGGACGTTCCCTCATGGAGGCCTCTTAATGGCGTTGCCAATAGGTGGTCTCCGGCTTATCGTTGCATCCAAGACAGAGCAGGATTCCTCACTGAAGAGGACAGACCTTTGTCCCATCTACCTTTCTTCATCTGGGCAACACCATGAAGAGGCCTCCATGAGGGATCGTCACACTGGTCCTACTTCCAGGATTTTCTACTACTGTGATTTTCATAACTCCATGACTTTTCCTTCTTGGTGTTATTTAATTATTGAGGAGTGTTTATTATTAAATTATATAATATGCAAATTGCCTCTTCAAAGAGGACTGAAGTTCTAGTGCCACCTATTGGAAGTGTGAATCCTAAAAGTCAATATCACTCCTTTAACCCCTTCATGACCCAGCCTATTTTGACCCTAAAGACCTTGGCCTTTTTTGCAATTCTGACCAGTGTCCCTTTATGAGGTTATAACTCGGGAACGCTTCAACGGATCCTAGCGATTCTGAGATTGTTTTTTCGTGACATATTGGGCTTCATGCTAGTGTTAAATTTAAGTCGATAATTTTTGCGTTTATTTGTGAAAAAATCAAAAATATGGCAAAAATTTTGAAAATTTCACAATTTTCACATTTTTAATTTTTTTTTCTGATAAACAAGAGAGATATGTGACAGAAAAAAGTTATTAAATAATATTTCCCACATGTCTACTTCACATCAGCACAATTTTGGAAAAAAAAAAATTTTTTTGTTAGGACGTTATAAGAGTTCAAAGTTCATGAGCAATTTTTCATTTTTCAACCAAAATTTACAAAACCATTTTTTTTAGTGACCACATCACATTTGAAGTCCTTTTGAGGGGTGTACATGACAGAAAACACCCAAAAGTGACACCATTCCAAAAACTTCACCCCTCAAGCTACTCAAAACTACATTCGAGAAGATTATTAACCCTTCAGGTGCTTCACAGGAACTAAAGCAAAGTGGAAACAAAAAATGGATATTTTAATTTTTTTATCAAAAATGTTCTTTTAGCCTCAATTCTTTCATTTTCACATGGGCAACAGGATAAAATGGATCTTAAAATGTGTTGTGCAAATTCTCCCGAGTACATTGATACCTCATATGTGGTCATAAACCACTGTTTGGGCGCACGGCAGGGCTCAGAAGTGAAGGAGCGCAATTTGACTTTTGGAGCTAATTTTACATTCAAAAAGTGAAATTGCGCTCCTTCCCTTCTGACCCCTGCCGTGCGCCCAAACAGTGGTTTATGACCACATATGAGGTATCGGTGTACTCAGGAGAAATTGCCCAACAAATTTTAGGATGAATTTTATGCTGTTGCCATGTGAAAACGAAAAAATGTAGGCTAAAAGAAAATTTTTGTGAAAAAAAAAGTACTATTTCATTTTCACAGATCAATTTGTAAAGCACCTGGGGGTTCAATATGCTCACTACCCATCTAGATATGTTCCCTGGGGGGTCTAGTTTCCAAAATGGGGTCACTTGTGGGGGAGCTCCAATGTTTAGGCACGCAGGGGCTCTCCAAACGCGACATGGTGTCCGCTAACAATTTGAATAAAAATCAGCTCAAATTGTTAGCTGTAACCATGTTGTGTTTAGTGAGCCCCTGTGTGCCTAAACATTGGGGCTCCCCCACAAGTGACCCCATTTTGGAAACTAGACCCCCCAAGGAACGTATCTAGATGCATAGTGAGCACTTTGAACCCCAGGTGCTTCACAAATTCATCCATAAAAATGAAAAAGCACTTTTTTTTCCACAAAAAAATTCTTTTTTCATTATTATGGATCAATTTGTGAAGCACCTGGGGGTTGAAAGTGCTCACTATGCATCTAGATACGTTCCTTTGGGGGTCTAGTTTCCAAAATGGGGTCACTTGTGGGGGAGCTCCAATGTGGAGACGCACAGGGGCTCTCCAAACGCGACATGGTGTCCGCTAACAATTTGAATGCAAAATGAGCTCAAATTGTTAGCGGATACCATGTTGCGTTTGGAGAGCCCCTGTGCGTCTCCACATAGGAGCTCATCCACAAGTGACCCCATTTTGGAAACTAGACCCCCAAGGGAACGTATCTAGATGCATAGTGAGCACTTTGAACCCCCAGGTGCTTCACAAATTAATCTGTAAAAATGAAAAAATAATTTTTTTGTGGAAAAAAAAGTACTTTTTTAATTTTATGGATCAATTTGTGAACCACTTGGGGGTTCAAGTACTCACTATACATCTAGATACGTTCCTTGGGGGGTGTAGTTTCCAAAATGGGGTCACTTGTGGGGGAGCTCCAATGTTTAGGCACACAGGGGCTCTCCATACGCGACATAGTGTCCGCTAATAATTGGAGCTAATTTTCCATTCAACTTGTTAGCGGACACCATGTCACGTATGGAGTGCTCCTGTGTGCCACCAGCACAAGGGCAACTGGAAGAGTTGGGGTACAGCACCAGAAAATGGCACCTCTAATGTGCTATTTTCTGGGGTGGCTGTGAATTGCAATTTGCAGCGTGGGGGGGCACAACATTTGGGTCTCTCCACGATGAGGATTGCAGCCCCCCAACTACCAAGTTGTACCTGGCTGGCATCCAAAAATAAGGCAAAGCTCCTTGTCATTTTATTGGTAGAAGTAAAAAAAAAAAAAATGACGTGGGGCTCCGCCGTATTTTTGGTCAAGCCAGGTGCAACTTGGCAGCTACGGACTGCCAGCAACCCCCAGCTGCCTCGTTGTACCTGGCTGGTAACCAAAAATACAGCGAAGCCCATTTTTTTTTTCTAGGACTAATTCTAGAAAAAAAAAATGGCGTGGGGCTCCGCCATATTTTTGGTCCAGCCAGGTACAACTTGGCAGCTACGGACTGCCAGCAACCCCCAGCTGCCTCGTTGTACCTGGCTGGTACCCAAAAATACAGCAAAGCCTTTTTTTTTCTTTCTAGAACTAATTCTAGAAAAAAAAAATGGCGTGGGGCTCCGCCATATTTTTGGTCCAGCCAGGTACAACTTGGCAGCTACGGACTGCCAGCAACCCCCAGCTGCCTCGTTGTACCTGGCTGGTACCCAAAAATACAGCAAAGCCCTTTTTTTTTTTCTTTCTAGAACTAATTCTAGAAAAAAAAATGACATAGGGCTCCGCCATATTTTTGGTCCAGCCAGGTACAACTAGGCAGCTGGGGGCTGGATTCCACAGCATGGAGAGGCCCAAGCGTTCTGGGCCCCCCATGCTGCGAATTGCAGCCCGCAGCCGCCCCAAAAAATGGCGCATTCATTGAAGCGCCATTTTCTGGCGCTGTACCCAGACTCTTCCAGTTGCCCTGGTGCCGGTGGCAAACTGGGTAATAAAGGGGTTAATGCCAACTTGTTATTGGCAGCTGGCACTAAGCCCGAGATTCATAATATAGGGCCAATGTTAGACCCGCCATTAGGAATCTCTGGTAAATAGTCAGAAAATAGACACAGAGAAAAATCTTTTTATTTGAAAAAAAAAAACAAACAAAACTTGGACTCCATCTTTATTATAAAGATCCGACGTAGTCCACAACGAAGGTCCCACGGCGCTCGACTGCCTCCGACGTAGTCCACAACGAAGGTCCCACGACGCTCGATCGCCTCTGCTCAATCCAGAGATTGCAGCAAGGGATCAAGTGTCCTCTTCCTACAGACTCTGGGGTCAGAGTTATGGTGCACTGTGTGACAATGATCTGTCATACAGTGCACCATGACTATGATCCCAGAGACTACAACAAGAGGATACTCATCCGCAGTCATCCACGTACGCACACATCCACGGACGCACACATGCACGGACACGCTAACACACATCCACGGACGCACACATGCACGGACACACTAACACACATCCACGGACGCACACATGCACGGACACACTAACACACATCCACGGACGCACACATGCACGGACACACTAACACACATCCACGGACGCACACATGCACGGACACACTAACACACATCCACGGACGCACACATGCACGGACACACTAACACACATCCACGGACGCACACATGCACGGACACACTAACACACATCCACGGACGCACACATGCACGGACACACTAACACACATCCACGGACGCTGGAGTTCACACACATCCACATACGCACATCCACGCACGCATCCACGGACGCACACATGCACGGACACACTAACACACATCCACCATGCACGGACACACTAACACACATCCACGGACGCACACATGCACGGACACACTAACACACATCCACGGACGCACACATGCACGGACACACTAACACACATCCACGGACGCACACATGCACGGACACACTAACACACATCCACCATGCACGGACACACTAACACACATCCACGGACGCACACATGCACGGACACACTAACACACATCCACCATGCACGGACACACTAACACACATCCACGGACGCACACATGCACGGACACACTAACACACATCCACCATGCACGGACACACTAACACACATCCACGGACGCACACATGCACGGACACGCTAACACACATCCACGGACGCACACATGCACGGACATACTAACACACATCCACGGACGCACACATGCACGGACACACTAACACACATCCACGGACGCACACATGCACGGACACACTAACACACATCCACGGACGCACACATGCACGGACACACTAACACACATCCACCATGCACGGACACACTAACACACATCCACGGACGCACACATGCACGGACACACTAACACACATCCACCATGCACGGACACACTAACACACATCCACGGACGCACACATGCACGGACACGCTAACACACATCCACGGACGCACACATGCACGGACACACTAACACACATCCACCATGCACGGACACACTAACACACATCCACGGACGCACACATGCACGGACACACTAACACACATCCACGGACGTACACATGCACGGACACACTAACACACATCCACGGACGCACACATGCACGGACACACTAACACACATCCACCATGCACGGACACACTAACACACATCCACGGACGCACACATGCACGGACACACTAACACACATCCACCATGCACGGACACACTAACACACATCCACGGACGCACACATGCACGGACACACTAACACACATCCACCATGCACGGACACACTAACACACATCCACGGACGCACACATGCACGGACACGCTAACACACATCCACGGACGCATGCACATATCCATCCATCCATCCATCCATTCATTCATTCATTCATTCATACTTACCCATGAGGAGGAGGAGCCTCTGAGAGGAGGAGGGACCACACCGCAGCTGCATCGGAAGCCGGCGGGCTGCTCCGGAATGGGTGAGTGGGGCTAGAGGTGGGGGACTAGGCCTGGGGGGGGGGAAAGTGAGCAGGGGAAGGTGGGGGGGGGGATGAGCAGGGGGAGAGGAGGCTGTGCAGGCTGACCGGCGGGCGCCTGAGCCCGCCGGCACTGCATTACAGAAGGAGGAGGGCGGGTGGATCGCGGGGACGCGGGGGGGGGCAGGCCGGACACAAGGGGGGCTGGAGGTAGGGGGACAAGACACAGGAGGGGCTGGAGGAGGAAGGGGGCAGGGGCACACAGAGGAATGACTGCGGCTGCATCAGGAGTGCAGCCGCGGCAGAAGAAGCTGATCGGAGGGGCGGGGGGGGGGCCGATAGGCGGCAAGGGGGGGCCCTAATGCTTCCTGGAGCTGGGGGGGCTGAGTAGGGGGAGGGCACCAGCCGATCCGCCCGTCCAGATCTGATTGGAGAGCTCCAATCAGATCTGGGAGGGGGGAATCGCTGTGATTTCTCAGATCTGCAGTTTTCATTTTAAACTGCAGATCGGAGGGGCCCTGGGCACGGGGGGGGGTTAATCCACCCCCCGTGGGGTGTACTACAGGTTGTCACTGTGCATTATGTACAGTGACACCTGAGTCACCCCCCTCACACGCGCCGCAGGAGCGCGATCATTCCATGGCCCACCGTTTGGGCCAAAGGTCGGGAACGAACTTGTTTTCATGGCCCAAACGGTGGGCCAAGGGTCGTGAAGGGGTTAAAAGGAATCTGTCAGCAGGATTTTGCTGCCTCATCTAAAAGCCGCAAGATGTAGCCCAAGAGACTTTGAATCCAGCAATATATCATTTAGATTACTGGGTGTAACCGTCCTGACACAATCAAAGCATTTAGGTTTAGCCATGTAGCAGAGCTGGGAGAGCTGTCCCCGCCCACACCATGCTCTCTGTGGAGGTTGTGCATCGACAGTTAAGGCCCTGTCACACATAACGAGATCGCTAACGAGATCGTTGTAATGTCACATATTTTGTGACACAACAACAATCCCACTAACGATGTCGTTCTGTGTGACACGCACCAACGATCTGGCCCCTGCTGTGAGATTGGTGATCGTTACACACTGCTCTGGGTCATTTCTATGTCATTGAGCTCCTGCTGGGAGCGCTACATCGTTGTTTTTGAAAGGGACAATGACCAACGATATCAATGCTACGCTATGGAGTGATGATTCCCAATGACCTCGGTATAATTTTGGATCGTTGCTGAAGTCGTCGGTGACATCACTGGTGAGATACCTGTTTGACATCTTACCAGCGATGTGAAAAACGACGCACCAGCGATCCCGGCCTGGTCGTATTGTTATCGGTAGCGCTGGTGTGTCATTATGTGTGACGGGGCCTTTAGGGGTCAATCACAGCAGGGGGCATGACAAACTGCCTTGCGTAACAATAGTGTCCTGTAATGGTAATCACCAGGTGATAAAGCCTTTAATAAATAGCATAGAGCCTGGTAAGAGAGGCACAGTTGATTTTTGTTTCTTAACCCCCTACAGCATGCTGTCTTCAGCTTGCATAGCAAAATCCTTCTGACAGATTCCCTTTAACAAGCCTTTCTCTAGACACATTCATGTATGACGTTTTTCAGACTATAAGACACACCCGGGTTTAGACATCAGCGGAAAGGAAAAACATATTATCTACATCTACATATTCCCCCATCCTACTGTATCCTAACCCACCCCTCATAGATTGTGAGCCCTCGTGGACAGGGTCCCTGCCCCTCCTGTACCTGTACGTCCTGATCGCCTAGATTTAGTGTACTTGTTCTTGTCTCCCTCATCCTCATGTAAAGCGCCATGGAACCTAATGGCGCTATATAAATAAAAAATAATAATAATAATAATTAATAAAACTTTCCTGTAGGTGTAAAATGGTTGGGTAAGGGTCAATATCATGGATTCTAATGCTCTTGGGTACGCTAGTGAGGCATTCCATTAGTGTTTCAGTACTGTGTGTATTATACAAAAACAGATTATGTTCACTACCTGTAACGTACACATATACACAGTGATTGAAGGTCCTTTATGATGGATCACATGACCTGAAAGTTCCTTCTACTCCTTCAGTCAGGCAGATTCTGTGCAGGCTCTGGTATCTTTCTCTTAGCAGGATCTCTGTGATCAAGAAGTATCTTTTGTCAGCTTTCTCCATGATCCCAGGAAGCTGCCTCTGGACTATAAGATGCACACACTTTTTAGCAAGTCTTTTTCTCTTGCTAAAAAGTGCATCTTATTATCCTAAAATACTGTATTTTAACTGAACATCACCTTTTAAAGGGGTTTTGCAAATGTCTTTTGATCAGGCCACAGTTGGCTTCATATATCTGGTGAGTGAAGAATCCTGAGTTGATGTTATAGCTCAGGATAGTGTTAGATGCTCAGGATATTGTTTACATTCTGTTGTGCTTTCTATATTGCAGGCGCTGGAGTGCCTCTATCGGCAGCAGTGGACAGCTGATGATGGGCTTGGAGTCCTTGTAATTTCCCCCACTAGAGAGCTGGCTTATCAGATCTTTGAAGTCCTCCGGAAGGTGGGCAGAAATCACGAATTCTCTGCCGGACTGGTCATTGGAGGAAAGGTGAGTTTCATTATCTGCGTGTGTAAACTGTTAGTATAGGGACAGCAGGGCGACTCAGTGGTTAGAAATGTGCGTTTTAGAGCTGATCCCACCAAGGAAACATTTACAAGGAGTTTGTATGTTCTCCACGTTTCCTCCGGCACTCCAAAGACATAATGATAGAGAATGAAGCTTGTGAGCCCCAATGGGGACACTGATGATCATATCTTTAAAGTGCTCAGAATATGACTGTGCTGTATAAGCAATGCATAATAAACGGGCACAGTTTTATGTTTTTAGAATTTTGTTCTGTGTTTCGTTTAAAGTGAACCTGTCACCTACATGAAGCCCCCCAGGCTATCCCCACCTGTCCCTGCACCTTCCTATTACTACTCTAACTATCCCTCTCTGCCCTAAATGTGACCTGTGACTGTTTACTGTAACGTTTTTATTACTTACTCATTACTATGATAATGAACAGGAGGGCTACCTTTACTAGCCCCCTGTTCCTTATCATAGTAATGAGTAAGCAATAAAAACAACTTATTAAACAGTCACATGCCCTGAGGAAGATTCTGATTGAAACGATCGTCGGCAGGAGGGGTGAGGAGCCTGTGTGACTGAAAGGCAGAGGTGCAGCCTAGACTCAGAGGTAATAGCAGCAGGACTCTAATGTGTTGCTTTGCAGGGGGTCCCTTATCTGATTGTGTATGGGGATAGTGAATTTGCCTCTTCTAGTGAGTCTGCTGGTCTTAGGCTACCTTCACATTTGCAGATGTTTACGCCGCGTACGATGCGCATGCGCATCAGCATGTGGAAACGCATATAAAAGCATGTAAACGTTGCAGATGTCATCAGCATGCGTATGCGCATACTGATGATACGCACTGCTTATGCATGCGTTTTTATCATGCGCATGCTGTTTCTATCCACATGCGTTTCAGAAATTACCCCTAATTTTCATCACTCCACCTACTGGCACGCCCCTGGGCGGTGGCCTAGGGACCACATACGCATGCGCACTGTCAGCAACATCCGCAAATCGTCGCGTACACTTGCGCACTCATAGGGACTAATGAACGCACCATGCGCTGGCGTGCGCATGCGCATGCTGGCTCTTTTCAGACGCGCCGAAAATTCCTACATGCTGCGTCCCGCGGCGGACATTAGGGACCTCCATCATGCGCATGCGTACAGATACGCGGACATACGCGACATAATTTATTACTTGCGGATGAATGCGCACACCATGTAAAATATAGGTGCGCAGTCCGCATGCGTATTTTAACATGAACGTAAGCACCGTGCGCAGCGCGAACGTCTGCAAATGTGAAGGTGCCCTTAGGCTGCAGTTGGTGAAGGAATTTTATAGGAGCACCAATATTTGAGCTATCACATAACTTTTGTCACACAGCAGCACCCTTTTATACTGTTGTTTACTATGTAATGAGTTACTGTAGAAATTTTTTCTTTTTTAAAGGAGTAGTGCCTGTAATAATTGTGGTACCTCAATAGATATGTTTACTAAATTACTTTTGAATTCTTTAATAAAAATTATTAATTGATATCTGAGACAGTTGTTTCATTCATCCTCTGTTTTATTATGGGGGATTTTGGTTTTATCAGTATATGAATGAAACTTTTAATTATTGGACTATTGATTATAGTCCTCACAGGTAGGCCTGCGACTGACATCACCCAATGATAGAAAGCACAGAATTCATTATTAACACAAGGTGATGTCACAGCTCACCTCCTCCCGCTCCCTGCACAGTGACCTTTACATAGGTCATGCCCACAACACTCTCCTATAGAAGATACACCCGATCTCCTTTACTTGGCTGCAGTGGTGATGTCGCTGCAGTCAATAACTGAGCTCAGTAACATGAGCTGCTCTGTTCAGTAATTGTATGCCATAATGATAAATTTATGGAGACTGTGGGCAGCAGTGGAGGGTAAGCTCTTCACCCGAGGAGGTCGAGTTATATAGTTTTTATCTTGCTTTACATTGAACTATACATATCAGGAGACGTTTTCAGAAACGGGACAACCTTTTTAACTAATCTCTACAGGACTTCCCTTACAAAGCCCTTGTTTATTGGGTGAAATGATACTCATCCTTGGTCAGCACTGCATTGTCTGGTGTAAGCAGGACTAGCATTGCCTATGGCCGCCTACGAGTGACCTAGTAGAGGTTGCTCACTGTCCATCTCTTTGTTCTGCCTGTGTTATAAGGCATTAAATTGAGCGCCGATTGGTTACATTTTCATACTGTGATGCCAGGCGTTCCATGTAAACAGAACTTTACACTAGAGAGTCTGTAAAGGCACAAAATGTATCGCCACGGCTCGTGCTGGGCGAGAAATGAGATACAGTATATCAATTTTCTATCATTATACCCCGGCTGGTGTTACACCTTTGTAATCCGCTTCCTCCCTTCAAAGCCACTCATATTTTTTAATGAAACACAGGCAAAGGTATACATAATAAGCATAATGTAGAATGCAACAAGTTTCACCAACATCCTACAGACTTTTGCACATTTTCTTCCTTTGGAGTTTTTTTTTTTTTTTGATGGGCACAATAAAAGTATCAAAATGACATCTATGGCAGTCCATCAGCACCCTACGATCGTGTTTCTCTAGGGCAGGGGTACACAACTCCAGTCCTCAAGAGCCACCAACAGGTCATGCTTTCAGGATCTCCT
>JARQOC010003002.1:0-19897 GCA_033576535.1 Allobates femoralis | reverse complement strand
TCTAAGTTTATGTCCTAAGTCCTTAAGTCCTAGTTAAGTGTTATGTAATAAGTCTTCTAAGTGTTATGTAATAAGTCCTAAGTCCTAAGTGTTTATGTCCTAAGTCTAAGTCCTAGTTAAGTGTATATAAGTCCTAACCAAGTCCTAAGTGTTATGTAATAAGTCCTAAGTCCTAGTGTTAGTCCTAAGTGTTATAAGTCCTAAGTCTAAGTGTTATGTTAATAAGTCCTAAGTCCTAAGTGTTATGTAATAAGTCCTAAGTCCTAAGTGTTATGTTAATTATCCTAGTCTAAGTGTTATGTAATAAGTCCTTAAGTCCTAAGTGTTATGTAAAATTAAGTCCTAATGTAGCTATCTAAGTCCTAAGTGTTATGAGTTAATAATGATAAGCCTAAGTCCTAAGTGTCTAGTCCTATCCTAATCCTAAGTCTCTTAAGTCCTAAGTGTTATGTAATAAGTCCTAAGTCCTAAGTGTTATGTAATAAGTCCTAAGTTCTAAGTGTTATGTAATAAGTCCTAAGTTAAGTGTATGTAATAGTCCTAAGTCCTAAGTGTTTATAAAAAAAGTCCTAAGTCTTAAGTCCTTAGTTTAAGTGTTATGTAATAAGTCCTAAGTCCTAAGTGCTTTATGTTCCTAAGTCTTAAGTCCTTAGTTCTAAGTGTTATGTAATAAGTCCTAAGTCCTAAGTGTTATGTAATTAAGTCCTAGTCCTAATGTTGTATCTAAGTCAAGTCCTAAGTGTATAAGTAAGTCCTAATCCTAAGTGTTATGTAATAAGTCCTATCAAGTGTTATGTAATAAGTCAAGATATCCTAAGTGTTAGTCCTAAGTCAGTTATGTCTAATAAGTCCTAGTTCTAAGTGTTATGTAATAAGTCCTAAGTCCTAAGTGTTATGTAATAAGTCCTAAGTCCTAAGTGTTATGTCCTAAGTGCCTTAAGTGTTATGTAATAAGTCCTAAGCTGTTATGTAATAAGTCCTAAGTCCTAAGTGTATGTCTAAGTCCTAAGTCCTAAGTGTTATGTCCTAAGTCTTAAGTCCTTAGTTTAAGTGTTATGTAATAAGTCCTAAGTCTATGTTATTATAAGTCCAAGTCCTAAGTTATGTATAGTCAATAAGTTTATGTCCTAATAGTGTTATTAATTATCCTAAGTCCTAAGTTTCTTAATGTTATGTAATAAGTCCTAAGTCCTAAGTGTTATGTAATAAGTCCTAATTTATGCTAATTTAAGTCCTAAGTCTAAGTGTTATGTATAAGTCCTAAGTCCTAAGTGTTATGTTAAGTCTTAAGTCCTAAGTTATTTTATTCCTAAGTGTTATGTAATAAGTCCTAAGTCCTAATGTTATGTAATAAGTCCTAAGTCCTAAGTGTTATGTAACTAAGTCCTTAGTTCTAAGTGTTATTATAAGTCCTAAGGTTATGTTATTAAGTTAAGTTATTCTAAGCCCTAATGTTATGTAATAAGTCCTAAGTCCTAAGTTAGTTAGTCCTAAGTCCTAAGTGTATGTCCTAAGTCTTAAGTCCAATCTAAGTTTAGTAATAGTTATCCTTAAGTCCTAATCTAAGTGTTATGTAATAAGTCCTAAGTTTATTTAAGTCCAATCAAGTGTTCTCTAAGTCCTAAGTGTTATGTCCTAAGTCCTAAGTCCTAAGTTATTCTAAGGTTTATAAGTTATAGTCATTATGTAATAAGTCCTAAGTTTATGTTCTAATAATCCTAGTCTAAGTGTTATGTCCTAAGTCTAAGTTTATTAATTAGTCTAAGCTAAGTCATAGTCTAAGTGTTAGTATAAGTCCTAAGTCCTAAGTGTTAGTCTAAGTTAAGTCCTAAGTCTAATGTTATGTAATAAGTCCTAAGTCTTAAGTGTTATAGTCCTAAGCTAGTCCTATCTAAGTGTATAATCTAAGTTAATTATATTAGTCCTAAGTCCTAAGTTTAAGTTTAAGCCTAATGTTATGTCTAAGTCCTAAGTCCTAATTTATGTATGTCTAAGTCTAAGTCTAGTGTATAAGTCCTAAGTCCTAAGTGTTATGTAAGTCTTAAGTCTTAGTTCTAAGTGTATGTATAAGTCCTAAGTCCTAAGTGTTATGTAATAATCCAAGTCCTAAGTGTTATTCCTAAGTCTAAGTCCTTAGTTCTAAGTGTATGTCTAAGTAAGTTGTACTAAGTGTTAATATCTAAGTCCTAAGTTTATTATATCTATAGTGTTATGTCTAAGTCTTAAGTCCTAGTCTAAGTGTTATGTAAATAAGTCCTAAGTGTTATGTATAAGTCCTAAGTCCTAAGTGTTAGTATAAGTCCTAATATAAGTCTTAAGTTAAGTCATAAGTCCTAAGTCTAAGTGGTATGTCTAAGTCTAAGTCTAAGGTTGTAATAAGTCTAAGTCTAAGTGTTATGTCCTAAGTCTTAAGTCTTAGTTTAAGGTCTAAGTCTAAGTCCTATGTTATGTATAAGTCTAAGTCCTAAGTGTTATCTAAGTTTAAGTCTATAGTCCTAAGTCTAGTTTAAGTCCTAAGTT
Source organism: Allobates femoralis (assembly GCA_033576535.1). Lineage (NCBI taxonomy): Eukaryota > Metazoa > Chordata > Amphibia > Anura > Aromobatidae > Allobates > Allobates femoralis. The sequence continues at coordinate 17,377 of JARQOC010003002.1, read as the reverse complement.
TATTAATAGTCCTAGTCTAAGTGTGTTAGTCTAAGTCTAGTCCTAAGTGTTATGTATAAGTCTAAGTCCTAGTGTTATGTTATAAGCCTAAGTTTATGTAATAAGTCTATAAGTCCTAAGCTAAGTGTATGTCTAAGTCCTCTAAGTCCTAAGTGTTATGTAATAAGTCCCAAGTGTTATGTAATAAGTCCAAAGTCCTAAGTGTTACGTAATAAGTCCTAAGTGCTAAGTCCTAAGTGTTATGTCCTAAGTCTTAAGTCCTTAGTTCTAAGTGTTATGTAATAAGTCCTAAGTGTTATGTAATAAATCCTAAGTCATAAGTGTTATGTAATTAGTCCTAAGTGTTATGTAATAAGTCCTAAGTCCTAAGTGTTATGTAATAAGTCCTAATTGTTATGTAATAAGTCCTAAGTAGTATGTCCTAAGTCCTAAGTCCTAAGTCTTATGTAATAAGTCCTAAGTCCTAAGTGTTATGTCCTAATTCTTAAGTCCTTAGTTTAAGTGTTATGTAATAAGTCCTAAGTCCTAAGTGTTATGTCCTAAGTCTTAAGTCCTTAGTTCTAAGTGTATTGTAATAAGTCATAAGTCCTAAGTCTTATGTAATAAGTCCTAAGTTCTAATGTTATGTAATAAGTCCTAAGTCCTAAGTGTTATGTCCTAAGCCTTAAGTCCTTAGTCCTAAGTGTTATGTCCTAAGTCTTAAGTCCTTAGTTCTAAGTGTATTGTAATAAGTCATAAGTCCTAAGTGTTATGTAATAAGTCCTAAGTTCTAATGTTATGTAATAAGTCCTAAGTCCTAAGTGTTATGTCCTAAGCCTTAAGTCCTTAGTTCTAAGTGTTATGTAATAAGTCCTAAGTGTTATGTATTAAGTCCTAAGTCCTAAGTGTTATGTTATAAGTCCTAAGTGTTATGTAATAAGTCCTAAGTGGTGTGTCCTAAGTCCTAAGTCCTTAGTGTTATGTAATAAGTCCTAAGTCCTAAGTGTTATGTCCTAAGTCTTAAGTCCTTAGTTCTAATTGTTATGTAATAAGCACTAAGTCCTAAGTGTAATGTAATAAGTCCTAAGTGTTATGTAATAAGTCCTAAGTCCTAAGTGGTATGTCCTAAGTCCTAAGTCCGAAGTGTTATGTAATAAGTCCTACGACCTAAGTGTTATGTCCTAAGTCTTAAGTCCTTAGTTTTAAGTGTTATGTAATAAGTCCTAAGTCCTAAGTGTTATGTAATAAGTCCTAAGTGTTATGTAATAAGTCCTAAGTCCTAAGTGTTACGTAATAAGTCCTAAGTGCTAAGTCCTAAGTCCTAAGTGTTATGTAATAACTCCTAAGTCCTAAGTCCTAAGTGTTATGTCCTAAGTCTTAAGTCCTTAGTTCTAAGTGTTATGTAATAAGTCCTAAGTGTTATGTAATAAGTCCTAAGTTCTAAGTGTTATGTAATAAGTCCTAAGTGTTATGTAATAAGTCCTAAGTCCTAAGTGGTATGTCCTAAGTCCTAAGTCCTTAGTGTTCTGTAATAAGTCCTAAGTCCTAAGGGGTATGTCCTAAGTCCTAAGTCCTTAGTGTTCTGTAATAAGTCCTAAGTTCTAAGTGTTATGTAATAAGTCTAAGTGTATGTAATAAGTCCTAAGTCCTAAGTGGTATGTCCTAAGTCCTAAGTCCTTATTTATGTACTAAGTCCTAAGTCCTAAGTGTTATGTAATAAGTCCTAATTGTTATGTAATAAGATTAAGTCTAAGTGCTAGTGTTAATGTCATAAGTCCTAAGTGTAGTAATAAGTCCTACGACTCAAGTGTTAAGTCCTAAGTCTTAAGTCCTTAGTTCTAAGTGTTATGTAATACGTCCTAAGTCCTAAGTGTTATGTAATAAGTCCTAAGTCCTAAGTGGTATGTCCTAAGTCCTAAGTCCTTAGTGTTATGTAATAAGTCCTATGTCCTAAGTGTTATGTAATAAGTCCTAAGTCCTAAGTGTTATGTCCTAAGTCTTAAGTCCTTAGTTCTAAGTGTTATGTAATAAGTCCTAAGTGTTATGTAATAAGTCCTAAGTCCTAATGTTATGTAATAAGTCCTAAGTCCTAAGTGTTATGTCCTAAGTCTTAAGTCCTTAGTTCTAAGTGTTATGTAATAAGTCCTAAGTGTTATAAATAAGTCCTAAGTGTTATGTAATAAGACCTAAGTCCTAAGTGTTATGTAATAAGTCCTAAGTGTTATGTCATAAGTCTTAAGTCCTTAGTTCTAAGTGTTATGTAATAAGTCCTAAGTGTTATTTAATAAGTCCTAAGTACTAAGTGTTATGTAATAAGTCCTAAGTGCTAAGTCCTAAGTGTGATGTCCTAAGTCTTAAGTCCTTAGTTCTAAGTGTTATGTAATAAGTCCTAAGTCCTAGGTGTTATGTAATAAGTCATAAGTCCTAAGTGTTATGTAATAAGTCCTAGGTGTAATGTAATAAGTCCTAAGTCCTAAGTCGTATGTCCTAAGTCCTAAGTCCTTAGTGTTATGTAATAAGTCCTAAGTCCTAGGTGTTATGTAATAAGTCATAAGTCCTAAGTGTTATGTAATAAGTCCTAGGTGTAATGTAATAAGTCCTAAGTCCTAAGTGGTATGTCCTAAGTCCTAATTCCTTAGTGTTATGTAATAAGTCCTAAGTGTTATGTCCTAAGTCTTAAGTCCTTAGTTCTAAGTGTTATGTAATAAGTCCTAAGTCCTAAGTGTTATGTAATAAGTCCTAAGTCCTAAGTGTTATGTAATAAGTCCTAAGTGTTATGTAATAAGTCCTAAGTCCTAAGTGTTATGTCCTAAGTCTTACATCCTTAGTTCTAAGTGTTATGTGATAAGTCCATAAGTCCTAAGTGGTATGTCCTAAGTCCTAAGTCCTAAGTGTTATGTAATAAGTCCTAAGTCCTAAGTCCTAAGTGGTATGTCCTAAGTCCTAGGTCCTAAGTGTTATGTAATAAGTCCTCATTCCTAAGTGTTATGTCCTAAGTCTTAAGTCCTTAGTTCTAAGTGTTATGTAATAAGTCCTAAGTCCTAAGTGTTATGTAATAAGTCCCAAGTCCTAAGTGTTATGTAATAAGTCCTAAGTGTTATGTAATAAGTCCTAAGTCCTAAGTGGTATGTCCTAAGTCAAAAGTCGTAAGTGTTATGTAATAAGTCCTAAGTCCTAAGTGTTATGTAATAACTCCTAAGTCCTAAGTGTTATGTCCTAAGTCTTAAGTCCTTAGTTATAAGTGTTATGTAATAAGTCCTAAGTCCTAAGTGTTATGTAATAAGTCCTAAGTCCTAAGTGTTATGTCCTAAGTCTTAAGTCCTTAGTTCTAAGTGTTGTGTAATAAGTCCCAAGTCCTAAGTGTTATGTAGTAAGTCATAAGTCCTAAGTGTTATGTCCTAAATCTTAAGTCCTTAGTTCTAAGTGTTATGTAATAAGTCCTATGTGTTATTTAATAAGTCCTAAGTCCTAAGTGTTAAGTCATAAGTCTTAAGTCCTTAGTTCTAAGTGTTATGTAATAAATCCTAAGTCCTAAGTGTTATGTAATAAGTCCTAATTGTTATGTAATAAGTCCTAAGTGGTATGTAATAAGTCCTAAGTCCTAAGTCCTAAGTGTTATGTAATAAGTCCTAAGTGTTATGCCCTAAGTCTTAAGTCCTTAGTTCTAAGTGTTATGTAATAAGTCCTAAGTCCTAAGTGTTATGTAATAAGCGCTAAGTCTTAAGTGTTATGTAATAAGTCCTAAGTGTTATGTAATAAGTCCTAAGTCCTTTGTATAGGCATACATTAGTAAAAGTCAGTTTTAATTACAGTCAAGGGCTTCTACTCTTACCAGCCATTTGGCCTGTCAAAAATCAATAGAGCCATGGTCTCCCATTTAGTCTCTCATGAGGTCTCCCATCCAGCCCGTGACCAAGGCTTTCACTGCTTAGCTTCAACAGTCTGTCAAGGGCATGCACAATAGGTTTACAATGGCTGCTGACTTGCTGGCTTCCCATCTGTGGGACTTTTGTATAGGCATACATTAGTAAAAGTCAGTTTTAATTACAGTCAATGGCTTCTACTCTTACCAGCCTTTGGCCTGTGAAAAGTCAATGCAGCTATGGTCTCCCATTGAGATTCCCACTGGGTCTCTTATGAGGTCTCCCATCCAGCCCATGACCAAGGCTCTCACTGCTTAGCTTCAAGAGTCTGTCAAGGGCATGCATATTGGGTTTACAATGGCTGCTGACATGCTGGGTTCCCATCTGTGGGACTTTTGTATAGGCATACATTAGTAAATATCAGTTTTAATTACAGTCAATGGCTTCTACTCTTACCAGTCCTTTGGCCTGTCAAAAGTCGATGCAGCCATCGTCTCCCATTGAGATTCCCCTTATGTCACCCATAGAGACTTCCATTGGGTCTCTCATGAGGTCTCCAATCCAGCCCGTGACCAGAGCTCTCACTGCTTAGCTTCAAGAGTCTGTCAAGGGTTTGCACAATCGGTTTCCAATGGCTGCTGACATGCTGACTTCCCATCTGTGGGACCTTTGTATAGGCATACATTAGTAAAAGTCAGTTTTAATTACAGTCAATGGCTTCTACTCCTACCAGCCCTTTGGCCAGTCAAAAGTCAATGCAGCCATGGTTTCCCATTGAGATTCCCATTGGGTCTCTCATGAGGTCTCCCATCCAGCCCGTGACCGAGGCTCTTACTGCTTAGTTTCAAGAGTCTGTCAAGGGCATGCACAATGGGTTTACAATGGCTGCTGACATGCTGGCTTCCCATCTGTGGGACTTTTGTATAGGCATACATTAGTAAAAGTCAGTTTTTATTACAGTCAATGGCTTCTACTCTTACCAGCCCTTTGGCCTGTCAAAAGTCAATGCAGCAATGGTCTCCCATTGAGATTTCCATTGGGTCTCTCATGGGGTCTCTCATGGGGTCTCCCATCCAGCCCGAAACCAAGGCTCTCACTGCTTAGATTCAAGAGTCTGTCAAGGGCATGCACAATGGGTTTACAATGGCTGCTGACATGCTGGCTTCCCATCTGTGGGACTTTTGTATAGGCATACATTAGTAAAAGTCAGTTTTAATTACAGTCAATGGCTTCTACACTTACCAGCCGTTTGGCCTGTCAAAAGTCAATGCACCCATGGTCTCCCATTGAGATTCCCATTGGGTCTCTCATGAGGTCTCCCATCCAGCCCGTGACTAAGGCTCTCACTGCTTAGCTTCAAGAGTCTGTCAATGGCATGCACAATGGGTTTACAATGGCTGCTGACATGCTGGCTTCCCATCTGTGGGACTTTTGTATAGGCATACATTAGTAAAAGTCAGTTTTAATTACAGTCGATGGCTTCTACCCTTACCAGCCCTTTGGCCTGTCAAAAGTCAATGCAGCCATGGACTCCCCTTGAGATTCCCATTGGGTCACCCATAGAGACTTCCACTGGGTCTCTCATGAGGTCTCCCATCCAGCCCGTGACCAAGTTCAAGAGTCTGTCAAGGGCATGCACAATTGGTTTACAATGGCTGCTGACATGCTGTCCTCCCATCTGTGTGGCTTTTGTATAGGCATACATTAGTAAAAGTCAGTTTTAATTACAGTCAATGGCTTCTACTCTTACCAGCCCTTTGGTCTGTCAAAAGTCAATGCAGCCATGGTCTTCCATTGAGATTCCAATTGTGTCTCTCAGGAGGTCTCCCATCCAGCCCGTGACCAAGGCTCTCACTGCTTAGCTTCAAGAGTCTGTCAAGGGCATGCACAATGGGTTTACAATGGCTGCTGACATGCTGGCTTTCCATCTGTGGGACTTTTGTATAGGCATACATTAGTAAAAGTCAGTTTTAATTACAGTCAATGGCTTCTACTCTTACCAGCCCTTTGGCCTGTCAAAAGTCAATGCAGCCATGGTCTCCCATTGGGTCTCTCATGAGGTCTCCCATCCAGCCCGTGACCAAGGCTCTCACCGTTTAGCTTCAAGAGTCTGTCAAGGGCATGCACAATGGGTTTACAATGGCTGCTTGTGACGACCATCCGCTGTGAGGCCGAGCTGCTGGTAGGCAGCACCCGAGAAACCCCGAGACCCTTAACCCCTATACAGGGATCTGGAATTATAGCGGAGCCCTGGGGGTAGCTGCCTATATGAGCAACAGAGCCGGGGAGGTCGCCAGGGAAAATCAAGACCCGAAAAAACGAAGTCAGATGTCCGAGTCAAAACCGAGAGGGAGCGAAGGTACAAAATCGTCAGACAGTAGCAGAGTCAAAAATCCAGGCAAAGGTCAAGGGCAAAACCAAGAGGGCAGCTGAGGTACAAAATCAATAGGCAGAGGCAGAGTCAGTAATCCAGGCAAAGGTCAAGGGCAAAACCAAGAGGGCAGCTGAGGTACAAAATCAATAGGCAGAGGCAGAGTCAGAAATCCAGGCAAGGTCAGACACGAAACTAAACACACACTATCACTGGGGAACCAAAACTATATCTGGCGGCCTGCAAGCCAGGCTCCAATGTACTTGAAGGGCACGGCTACCTCCCATAGGCTGGAGCTCACAACCTGATGACCTCATCCGGACCGCCCCTAGATCCAGGCCAGATGGAGATGCATGACTGGCTCCACCCACGCCTCCTCTGACAGAAGAACGCAGGCTGCGCCTAACGGACACCTGTGCAGGGCCCTTTCCTCTGCGACCAACACCACCCAGAGGGGAAACACAGCGGCGCTCAGCGACAGAGGCAGACGTCGCGGGAGCGGTTCCATATGAGGACAAGGCCCTCCTATCACCGGCGCCACCAGCCGAAGGAATCCGGCTCCTCCCAGCGGCCGAGGCAGGAACACCAGCCACCGAGTCCAATGGCGATGTGACAGTGCCCCCCCCTCTACGAGGGGCCTCCGGACCCACAAAACCTGGTTTATTGGGATGAAGAAGATGAAACTTCCTGATCAAACCCTTGGCATGGATATTACTGGCAGGCACCCAGGACCTCTCCTCCGGACCATAGCCCTTCCAAAGTACCAGATACTGCACGGATCCTCTCACTAAACGGGAATCAAGGATCCGTTGAACTTCGTATTCCACGGCACCCCCGACCAAGACCGGAGGAGGAGGGGACCGGACAGGACGAATCGGAGATCGGTACAATTTGAGAAGGGATTTATGGAATACATTGGGCAGTTTGAATGATTGAGGGAGCTTCAGACGAAAGGCTACAGGGTTAATCACGTCAATTATTTCATACGGACCAATAAACCTGGGACCTAGTTTGGCAGACGGCACTTTGAGCTTGATATTTTTTGTAGACAACCAAACTTTGTCCCCAACTCCCAGGTCCGGACCCTTGGAGCGCCGTTTATTAGCAGAAGACGCCTGCCTAGTCTGAGCCCCCTTTAAGTTTTTGTTCACTTCAGACCAGATAGTCTTTAACTGATCTACGGACCTTTCTACCCCAGGGACGTCAGAAAGCCTAGGAGAAAATGAACAAAAGCACGGGTGCAGCCCATGATTACAGTAGAAAGGGGTGGTCTTGATGGACTCCTGGTACTGGTTATTCATGGCAAATTCTGCTAGTGGCAGATGTTCCACCCAATCAGATTGATGCTCAGAGACATAACAACGTAGATACTGTTCGAGAGCTTGATTTGCGCGCTCGGTTTGACCATTGGTTTCAGGGTGATAGGCAGAAGAAAAGGAATAGTCAATTCCAATCCGTTTACAGAATGCCCTCCAAAACTTAGAAACGAACTGGGTGCCCCTGTCAGAAACAATATTCTCAGGAACACCATGCAATCGCACAACATGATTTATGAATACTTTGCTCAGGGTCTCGGAATTAGGTAACCCGGACAGCGGAACAAAATGACACTGCTTGCTGAATCTGTCTACCACTACCCAGATACAAGTCTTCCCTTCTGAGAGTGGCAGGTCAGTAATAAAATCCATGGAGATATGAGTCCAAGGACCCTCAGGGGTAGGCAAGGACTGGAGCAACCCGGCAGGGCGGTTGCGGGGAGACTTAGCGCGAGCACAGGTTTCACAAGCCAGTACATATTCCTTACAGTCCTTTACTATGGTTGGCCACCACAAACTCCTGGTTACAAGTCTGATGGTGTTATTGATACCAGGATGCCCTGCGAGGACGGAATCATGAGATTCTTTAAGAACTTGGAGGCGGAATTTGGTAGGGACAAATAGTTTCTGGGCAGGAGTAGTGTCAGGGGCCTGTTCTGGAGATCTACGAATCTCTTCCAGAAGATCCAAAGACACAGCCGAGACAATAATCCCCTTGGCTAAAATGGGAGTCGGTTCCACGTCCTCGACTTGTAAGGGGCAAAAACTTCGAGACAGGGCATCAGCCCTCACATTTTTAGTACCCGGTCTGAAAGTGATCACAAAATCGAATCTGGAGAAGAACAAGGCCCATCTAGCCTGTCTAGGATTCAGTCTTTTCGCTGACTCCAAATAGGTTAGATTTTTGTGATCAGTGATTACGGTAATCCTATGTTTGGCGCCTTCGAGGAAGTGGCGCCATTCCTCGAAGGCCCATTTGATTGCCAACAATTCCCGATTACCTACATCATAATTCATCTCTATAGAGGAAAATTTTCGGGAAAAGAAGGCACACGGACGAAGTTGAGTGAGAGATGCGGTGCCTTGTGACAGCACTGCTCCCACTCCAACTTCAGAGGCATCTACCTCTACAATGAAGGGGCGGTCCAAATCAGGTTGCACCAATATTGGATCCGCGGAGAAACACTCTTTTAACTTAGAAAATGCATGAATGGCTTCAGGCTTCCAATTAACCACATCCGCCCCTTTACGCGTCAAATCAGTGAGTGGTTTGGCTATCTCTGAAAACCCTTTAATAAATTTACGATAATAGTTAGCGAAACCTAAGAATCGCTGCAGTGCCTTCAGAGACTTGGGTTGTACCCATTCCTTAATGGGTTTAATTTTGGCAGGATCCATGCGAAAACCTTTAGCCGATATAATATATCCCAAAAATTTTATCTCTTCCTCCATGAAGACACATTTCTCTAATTTGGCAAATAGAGAATGCTCTCTGAGTCTCTGGAGTACAGTACGGACATGTCGGACGTGTGACCAAAGACCGGGAGAAAAGACCAGAATGTCGTCCAAATACACGACCACATATACACCACTGATATCTCTGAAAATATCATTGACAAAATTCTGAAACACGGCAGGTGCGTTACTTAACCCGAACGGCATTACGAGATACTCAAAATGGCCGAGAGGCGTATTGAACGCAGTCTTCCACTCATCGCCTTCTTTTATACGGACCAGGTTATATGCTCCCCTGAGGTCCAGTTTGGTGAAATACCTGGCTCCCAACAGCTGATTATAAAGATCAGGGATGAGTGGAAGAGGATACTGGTTTTTCACAGTGATCGCGTTCAATTCGCGGTAATCAATGCAAGGTCTGAGGCCGCCATCTTTCTTTCCCACAAAAAAGAAACCAGCTCCTACTGGTGAGGTGGATGGTCTAATATACCCTTTTCTCAGACTGTCTGCTATGTAATCATTCATAGCCTGACGTTCAGGACCAGAGAGATTAAATATTCTCCCCTTTGGGAGACGAGAAGCAGGTATCAAATCTATGGCGCAATCATACTTTCTGTGAGGGGGTAATTTCTCTGATTCCTGAATAGAAAACACATCCTCAAAATCTCTAAAGGCATATGGTACAAAGGGAGGAGGCTTGACCTCCACTTGGTTTACAGATAGCGAGATACAGTGTTCCTGACACTTTGGGCTCCAGCGCACGATGTCACCCAAGTGCCAGTCTATGACTGGGTTATGTTTGCGTAACCATGGCATGCCCAGGATTACTGCAGATGATAAATTATTGATAGCAAAAAATGACACATTTTCAGCATGTAAAGACCCCACCAGCATTGACACTTCCTCAGTGACATATTCCACTTCACCCTGGATGAGGGGAGTGCCATTAACTGCAGTGGTTCTAATGGGGGCATTAAGCCTCAGCAGTGGTACACCAAGATTTCTCGCTACAGGGAGATCTATGAAATTCCCCTCTGAACCACTGTCAACATAAGCCTCTAAACACACAGATTTCTTAAGGTAAGATAAAGAAATAGGTAATAAAACTTTGGCAGCATCCGCTGGCAATACCTGTGCACCCGGGCAGGCAGAGCCAGAGCCCCCCAGGTGCTGACATCCAGGGTATGAGGCCTTCTGATCTCCAGTGTTCCTGCAGAGGACTCCAGCTTCTGGCTTGTACAGCATGTCTGAATGAGATGATGGGAGTGTTCCTCCACAGGCCTGAGAAGCTAGACACAGGTGCTTTGAGGGAGCAATCACAGCAGACACAGCTCAGAGAAAAGAAAAAAAAAACATTGGGAAAAGGAAAAAAAAGGTAAAAGGAATGCTTTATATATAGTCTATCTATATATAAAGAATGGTATGGCCAGATATAATGTGACGACCATCCGCTGTGAGGCCGAGCTGCTGGTAGGCAGCACCCTGAGAAACCCCGAGACCCTTAACCCCTATACAGGGATCTGGAATTATAGCGGAGCCCAGGGGGTAGCTGCCTATATGAGCAACAGAGCCGGGGAGGTCGCCAGGGAAAATCAAGACCCGAAAAACGAAGTCAGATGTCCGAGTCAAAACCGAGAGGGAGCGAAGGTACAAAATCGTCAGGCAGTAGCAGAGTCAAAAATCCAGGCAAAGGTCAAGGGCAAAACCAAGAGGGCAGCTGAGGTACAAAATCAATAGGCAGAGGCAGAGTCAGTAATCCAGGCAAAGGTCAAGGGCAAAACCAAGAGGGCAGCTGAGGTACAAAATCAATAGGCAGAGGCAGAGTCAGAAATCCAGGCAAGGTCAGACACGAAACTAAACACACACTATCACTGGGGAACCAAAACTATATCTGGCGGCCTGCAAGCCAGGCTCCAATGTACTTGAAGGGCACGGCTACCTCCCATAGGCTGGAGCTCACAACCTGATGACCTCATCCGGACCGCCCCTAGATCCAGGCCAGATGGAGATGCATGACTGGCTCCACCCACGCCTCCTCTGACAGAAGAACGCAGGCTGCGCCTAACGGACACCTCTGCAGGGCCCTTTCCTCTGCGACCAACACCACCCAGAGGGGAAACACAGCGGCGCTCAGCGACAGAGGCAGACGTCGCGGGAGCGGTTCCATATGAGGACAAGGCCCTCCTATCAACGGCGCCACCAGCCGAAGGAATCCGGCTCCTCCCAGCGGCCGAGGCAGGAACACCAGCCACCGAGTCCAATGGCGATGTGACACTGCTGACATGCTAGCTTCCCATCTGTGGGACATTTGTGTAGGCATACATTAGTAAAAGTCAGTTTTAATTACAGTCAATGGCTTCTACACTTACCAGCCCTTTGGCCTGTCAAAAGTCAATGCAGCCATGGTCTGCCATTGAGATTCCCATTGGGTCACCCATAGAGACTTCCATTAGGTCTCTCATGAGGTCTCCCATCCAGCCCGTGACCAAGGCTCTCACTGCTTAGCTTCAAGAGTCTGTCAAGGGCATGCACAATTGGTTTACAATGGCTGCTGACATGCTGTCCTCCCATCTGTGTGGCTTTTGTATAGGCATACATTAGTAAAAGTCAGTTTTAATTGCAGTCAATGGCTTCTACTCTTACCAGCCCTTTGGCATGTCAAAAGTCGATGCAGCCATCGTCTCCCATTGAGATTCCCCTTATGTCACCCATAGAGACTTCCATTGGGTCTCTCATGAGGTCTCCCATCCAGCCCGTGACCAAGGCTCTCACTGCTTAGCTTCAAGAGTCTGTCAAGGGCATGCACAATGGGCTTACAATGGCTGCTGACATGCTGACTTCCCATCTGTGGGACCCTTGTATAGGCATACATTAGTAAAAGTCAGTTTTAATTACAGTCAATGGCTTCTACTCCTACCAGCCCTTTGGCCTGTCAAAAGTCAATGCAGCCATGGTTTCCCATTGAGATTCCCATTGGGTCTCTCATAGGGTCTCTCATGGGGACTCCCATCCAGCCCGAGACCAAGGCTCTCAGTGCTTAGATTCAAGAGTCTGTCAAGGGCATGCACAATGGGTTTACAATGGCTGCTGACATGCTGACTTCCCATCTGTGGGACCTTTGTATAGGCATGCATTAGTAAAAGTCAGTTTTAATTACAGTCAATGGCTTCTACTCCTACCAGCCCTTTGGCCTGTCAAAAGTCAATGCAGCCATGGTTTCCCATTGAGATACCCATTGGGTCTGTCATCCAGCCCGTGACCAAGGCTCTCACTGCTTAGCTTCAAGAGTCTGTCAATGGCATGCACAATGGGTTTACAATGGCTGCTGACATGCTGGCTTCCCATCTGTGGGACTTTTGTATAGGCATACATTAGTAAAAGTCTGTTTTAATTACAGACAATGGCTTCTACCCTTACCAGCCCTTTGGCCTGTCAAAAGTGAATGCAGCCATGGACTCCCTTGAGACTACCCATTGGGTCACCCATAGAGACTTACATTGGGTCTCTCATGAGGTCTCCATCCAGCCCGTGACCAAGGCTCTCACTACTTAGCTTCAAAAGTCTGTCAAGGGCATGCACAATGGGTTTACAATTGCTGCTGACATGCTGACTTCCTATCTGTGGGACTTTTGTATAGGCTATAATTAGTAAAAGTCAAGTTTTAATTAGAGTCAATGGCTTCTACTCTTACAAGCCGTTTGGCCTGTCAAAAGTCAATGCACCCATGGTATCCCTGAGATCCTTGGGTCTCTCATGAGGTCTCCCATCCAGCCCAATGACCAAGGCTCTCACTGCTTAGCTTCAAGAGTCTGTCAAGGGCATGCACAATGGGTTTACAATGGCTGCTGACATGCTGCTTTCCATCTGTTGGGACTTTTGTATAGGCATACATTAGTAAAAGTCAGTTTTAATTACAGTCAATGGCTTCTAAACTTACCAGCCCTTTGGCCTGTCAAAAGTCAATGCAGCCATGGTCTGCCATTGAGATTCCCATTGGGTCACCCATAGAGACTTCCATTAGGTCTCTATGAGGTCTCCCATCCAGCCCGTGACCAAGGCTCTCATGCTTAGCTTCAAGAGTCTGTCAAGGGCATGCACAATGGTTTACAATGGCTGCTGACATGTGTCTTCCCATCTGTGGGACTTTTGTATAGGCATATATTAGTAAAAGTCAGTTTTAATTACATCAATGGCTTCTACTCTTACCAGCCCTTTGGCCTGTCAAAATTCAATGCAGCCATGACTCCCATTGACATTCCCATTGGGTCACCCATAGAGACTGCCATTGAGTCTCTCATGAGGTCTCCCATCCAGCCCTGACCAAGGCTCTCACTGCTTAGCTTCAAGAGTCTGTCAAGAGCATGCACAATGGGTTTACTATGGCTGCTGACATGCTGATTTCCCATCTGTGGGACTTTTGTATAGGCATACATTAGTAAAAGTCAATTTTTATTACAGTCAATGTGTTCTACTCTACTAGCCCTTTGGCCTGTCAAAAGTCAATGCAGCCATGGTCTCCCATCGAGATTCCCATTGGGTCTCTCATCCATCAGCCCGTGACCAAGGCTCTCACTGCTTAGCTTCAAGAGTCTGTCAAGGGCATGCACAATGGGTTTACAATGGCTGCTGACATGCTGGCTTCCCATCTGTGGGACTTTTGTAGTAGGCATACATTAGTAAAAGTCAGTTTTTAATTACAGTCAATGGCTTCTACTTTACCAGCCCTTTGGCCTGTCAAAAGTCAATGCAGCCATGGACTCCCATTGAGATTCCCATTGGGTCTCCCATAGAGACTTCTATTGGTCTCTCATGAGGTCTCCCATCCAGCCCGTGACCAAGGCTCTCACTGCTTAGCTTCAAGAGTCTGTCAAGGGCATGCACAATGGGTTTACAATGGCTGTTGACATGCTGCTTCCCATCTGTGGGCTTTTGTATAGGCATATATTAGTAAAAGTCAGTTTTAATTAGCAGTCAATGGCTTCTACTCTTACCAGCCTTTGGCCTGTCAAAAGTCAATGCAGCCATGGTCTCCCATTGAGATTCCCATTGGGTCATGTCTCATGAGGTCTCCCATCCAGCCCGTAGACCAAGGCTCTCACTGCTTAGTTCAAGAGTCTGTCAAGGGCATGCACATGGGTTTACAATGACTGCTGACATGTCGGCTTCCCATCTGTGGGACTTTTGTATAGGCATACATTAGTAAAAGTCAGTTTTAATTACAGTCAATGGCTTCTACTCTCTACCAGCCCTTTGGCTGTCAAAAGTCAATGCAGCCATGGTTCCCATTTAGATTCCAATTGGGTCTCTCATAGGTCTCCCCATCCAGCCCATGACCAAGGCTCTCACTGCTTAGCTTCAAGAGTCTGTCAAGGGCATGCACAATGGGTTTTACAATGGCTGCTGACATGCTGGCTTCCATCTGTGGGACTTTTGTATAGGCATACATTAGTAAAAGTCAGTTTTAATTACAGTCAATGGCTTCTACTCCTACCAGCCCTTTGGCCTGTCAAAAGTCAATGCAGCCATGGTTTCCCATTGAGATACCCATTGGGTCTGTCATCCAGCCCGTGACCAAGGCTCTCACTGCTTAGCTTCAAGAGTCTGTCAATGGCATGCACAATGGGTTTACAATGGCTGCTGACATGCTGGCTTCCCATCTGTGGGACTTTTGTATAGGCATACATTAGTAAAAGTCTGTTTTAATTACAGACAATGGCTTCTACCCTTACCAGCCCTTTGGCCTGTCAAAAGTCAATGCAGCCATGGACTCCCCTTGAGACTCCCATTGGGTCACCCATAGAGACTTCCATTGGGTCTCTCATGAGGTCTCCCATCCAGCCCGTGACCAAGGCTCTCACTACTTAGCTTCAAAAGTCTGTCAAGGGCATGCACAATGGGTTTACAATTGCTGCTGACATGCTGACTTCCTATCTGTGGGACTTTTGTATAGGCATATATTAGTAAAAGTCAGTTTTAATTAGAGTCAATGGCTTCTACTCTTACAAGCCGTTTGGCCTGTCAAAAGTCAATGCACCATGGTTCCCATTGAGATTCCCATTGGGTCATCATTTATCTGTCAGTTTACTTACCCTTGCCTGAAGACAGCTGGACTCCATGTCCAGACCTGTCTCTGAGTTCCCCGACCAAGTCTCATGCTTCTTCAGTCTGCAAGGCTGCACATGGTTCATGCTGACATGCTGCTTCATCTGTGGGATTGTTAGCATCATAAAATCAGTTTTATACAGTCATGTATCTACCACTTTGCCTGTCAAATCAGCAGCATGTCCATAGATCATTGTCTCAGATCTCCACCGTGACAAGTTCACTGCTGCTATCTGTCGGCAGCCAATGTTACATGGCTGTGACATCTGACTCATCTGGACTTTGTTAGTATTATAATCAGTTTATTCGCAATGGTTTACCTTACACCCTTGGCCTGTCAAGTCATGCTCTTGTCTCCATTGGTCTTCAGGGTCTCCCATCCACTGACCAGCCTCCGCTTACTTCATCTCAAGGCATCACAATGTTACAGGCTGCGACAGCTGCTTCACTGGGGACTTGTATGGCATCATTATAAAGTCTTAATTCGCAATGGTTCTACCTTACCAGCCTTTGCCTTCAAAATCAAGCAGTTCCATGTCCATGGGTCTCTCATGAGTCTCCCACCGCCTTGACAGGTTCCTGCTTGCTCAAATTGTCAAGCATGCACAATGGGTTACAATGCTGCGACATGCGCTTCCCACTGTGGGACTTTTGTATAGGCAACTTAGTAAAAGTCAGTTTTAATTCAGTCAATGCTTCTACTCTTACAGCCCTTTGGCCTGTCAAAATCAAGCAGCCTGTCTCCATTGAGATTCCATTGGGTCCTCTCATGAAGTCCCCAGCTGACAAGGTCTCACTGCTTAGCTTCAAGAGTCTGTCAAGGGCATGCACAATGGGTTACAATGGCTGCTGACATGCTGGCTTCCCACTGTGGGACTTTTGTATAGGCATCATTAGTAAAAGTCAGTTTTAATTACAGTCAATGGCTTCTACTCTTACCAGCCCTTTGGCCTGTCAAAAGTCAATGCAGCATGGCTCCCATTGAGATCCCATTGGGTCTCTCATGAGTCTCCCATCCAGCCGTGACAAGGCTCTCACTGCTTAGCTTCAAGAGTCTGTCAAGGGCATGCACAATGGGTTTACAATGGCTGCTGACATGCTGACTTCCATCTGTGGGACTTTTGTAAGGCATCATTATAAAAGTCAGTTTTATTACAGCATGGTTCTACTCTTACCAGCCTTGGCCTTCAAAAGTGATGCAGCCATGTCCCTTGAGTTCCATTGGGTCCCCATGAGTTCCATTGGGTCTCTCTGAGGTCTCCCATCCAGCCCGTGACAAGGCTCTCATGCTTAGCTTAGAGTCTGTAAGGGCATGCACAATGGGTTTCAATGGTGTGACATCTGACTTTCATCTGTGGACTTTTGTATAGCATACTTAGAAAAGCAGTTTTAATTACAGTCAATGGCTTCTACTCTTACACCCTTTGGCCTTCAAAAGCCACATGCTCCCTGGGTCACTGAGATTCCATTGGGTCTCCTGGGTCTCTCCAGCTGCAGGCTTCACTGCTTAGCTTCAAGATCTGTAAGCAGCCAATGGTTTTACAATGGCTGTGACATGCTGCTTCCCATCTGTGGACTTTGTAACCATAGTAAATCATGTTATCCAGTCAATGGTCCCTTACAGCCCTTTGCCTGTCAAAAGTCATGCAGCCATGTTCCATGGTTCCCTTTCCCGGTCTCCATGAAGCCGTACCAAGGCTCTACTGCTTACTCAGGCTTCAAGGCATGCACAATGATTACATGCGCTGACATCGGTTCCCATGGGGACTTTATATAGGCTCATTGTAAAATCAGTTAATAGTCATGCTACTTTACCAGCCCTTTGGCCTGCAAAGTCAATGCGCCATGGCTCCATTGAGATTCCTTGGGTCTTATGAGTCCATCACCAGAAGGCTCTCATTGCTTGCTTCAAGTCTTCAAGGTATGCACAATGGGTTTCAATGGTGCTGACTGACTTCCTCTGTGACTTTTGTTAGGCTACATTAGTAAAAGTCAGTTTTATTTACAGTCTGGCTTCTCTTTCCAGCCTTTGGCTGTCAAGTATGCCAGCCATGGACCCCATTGAGTTTATTGGGTCACCCATACAGACTTCCTTGGGTTCTCATGAGGTCTCCATCCCCCGTGACCAAGTCTCAGCTAGCTTCAGGTCTTCAGGCATGCACAATGGTTTGCAAGGCTCTACATGCTGACTTTCATCTGTGGGACTTTGTATAGACATACTTTAAGCAGTTTATTCAGTAAGGCTTTATCTTACCAGCTTTGGCCTGTCAAAAGTCAATGCACCTTCTCCC
>JARQOC010003001.1:0-19902 GCA_033576535.1 Allobates femoralis | reverse complement strand
TCAAATGATGTTAAGGCATGATGATATTTGTTCTTTTGTCATTGTCCATTTAGTATATACAAAATGATGATAAATAGTACAGATAAAAGCACGAAACAATGGAAAAAAACAAATGATGCTCTTGTGTTAAACTATGTTATTGTGTTTAACCATGCACTTATCTGCAACCCAGCACTTTAATGCACTTTAATATAACCTTCACCTTGCTGAGTTGTAGGGATCAGTGAACCCAAACAGTTAATTTTGGGCATTGTATTGGACACTGAGTGTGCGGGGTTTCGGACTTGAATGTGGACTTGGAAAAAAAAACTGTGCTCGAGATTGGTATTTTTTTACTGTTCATAACTTAATAAAGTTTGAAGAAAGAGTTTTTTCAGACTCCTATCAATTTCTTTGTATCTTCATTCTGAGAACTTTCCCAGCCCAAGGTGCCAGAGGTCACCTTCAGTCAGCTGTATTTATGGAAATTCAAGCTTGTCACTGATGGACAGTAATCTCTGGAGCCTTGAATTGAGAAAGTTTCAGAATAAAGTTCCATAGGAATCCATGGACAACATGGGATGTTATTATTTTGATAACATTGAAATTTCCAGTATTTCTTTTGACATAAAACATTTGTGAACGAAGGCAGGTGAAGGCGTCTTTATTCCAAAAACTTTTTTCCCTATGTCTGTGTCTTTTTACTTATATTTGCCAGATTAGAAACTGAGGTGTCTGAAAGAAGCCTCTTCATTACTAACTAGTGTTGAGCCACCACCCTAGTGTTCTAATTCGATTCAATTTGTTGAATGGGAGGTGTGTTCGTCGAATGTTCATCGAATGTTCGTCGAACACTCTCGAACACACTAAAACACTAGTGTGGTGGTCAATTTCAGTCCGCAAGGCATATACATACATTGCGGAACATAAATGAAGTAAAATCAAGGGTTAAAAATAAAAAAAAATCGATACCTCTTTAATCATCCAGCAACGCTTCCAGCACTGCCTACCTGTCTGAGATGTGATCCCGGCAGCGTTTCCCGGTGAAATGACGAGTTCTCGCGATAACTCTTCATGTGATCGAAACCGCTGCCGAGATTATGGACGTCACTGCAGGTCCTACAGGCCCTCACTAACTATTCACTACTAGTGAGGACCTGTAAGATCTGCAGTGACGTCATAATCTCGGCACATGATGAGTTATCGCGAGAACTTGTCATTTCACCGGGAAACGCTGCCGGGATCACATCTCAGACAGGTAGGCAGTGTTGGAAGCGTCGCTGGTGGATTAGAGAGGTGAGTATTGATTTTTTTTATTTTTAACCTTGATTTTACTTCATTTCAGTTCCGCAATGTATGTATATACCTTGCAGAACTGAAATCGAACTGAATCGAACATGACCTCGAACTGCCGAATTTGAACCAAATTGTTCTAATTCGACAAACGACTCGAACATCACCAAAAACAGCTCGGATTTGAGATTGGCGAACAATTCGATTCAAACACCGCTCATCTCTATTACTAACACCTGGGTTTGATGTCAGCTGTCAATTCACAGATGACATCAAACCATTAATTTACTACCCTTATTGCCACCACACAATAGGGCAATTAAGAAGTGCTAGGTAAGGTGCCAGATTTGGTGCATCTACCATGATGTGCCTCTTCTGTAGTGGCTGTGAGATGATATAGTTAGGCTAGCAAGGTCTACATAACCAGGGATTTTCTCACCTTGATAATACCAGCCCCTAACTGTCTGCTTTACCTTAGCTGATCAAAATAAGGCAGAGTCCATGACAATTTTTGATAATTATTTATTTAAATAATTAAAAACAAAAGGTATGGGATCACCTTTATTTTTAATAACCAGCCAAGGAAAAATACATAGCTTTAGGATTGCAGCCTGCAGCTGTCGTTTTACTCTCCCTAGTTATGAATATAGACCGGAGCCCGCACCATTTTATTTTTACTTATTCCAAATCCACAAGTTTTCAGGGCATTTGCACCCATTTAGCATCATTTTGCAGACCCTAGCCTTTACTGTGACTATTTTACAGCAATTTCACAGCACAGAAGTTTGGGTTCCCATTGATCTTTATGGGTTGAGCATCCAGGGTAAGGTTTAGGTAATGTCTGGGTCACAAAATGAACTTTGAAATAAAGTCAGGCATTCATATATCTGCTCATCTCTTCTTTGAAAAAATTGCAGGGTTCGGGTTCGGAGTTCAGGTGCTTTACATACACAAACCATGAAGTGAGCATTCATGTGTTCAGATACACTAGGTGCTCTGCCAGTGTGAGCCACTTACAGTGTTTTAATATGACGCGCCCCAGGGCCGTGGGGTACTCAGAATCGGGCTTTGACACTTCCAGGCGAGTCAAAGGGTTGAGACCCGTGACCTTAGGGATCAATCTTTCAAAGTTCTAGGAGTAGGGATTTAGGGATGGTCGTCGTGACACCACCCATGGTGTTCAGCTATTAGGGCCAACACTGCGGTGCAGGACCTCTGGGGATGATGGGTTTGCAGCTTGAATTATATCGCTCCCCCACGGGTGGAGTAGTTCCCCAGGATGACTGGTATAGTCTAAGGTGGTGGTAGGCCGTTGGGGTGCAGGACCGAGGACACAGAATAACCGAAAGACACGCAAGTGTATTTTCCTTTACCTTTACTGTAGCCATTGGTAGAAGCCAGGGTACAATCATCTACTGGTGATGTTGTGAACTTCGGTGGCTGGGAAGCAAGTAAGGGATCTCCTCACCTGGTGAGTTCTGAGGCTCCCTGCTGCACTTCTCTTTGCTGGTGCTGGCTGCTGTAGCTAAGCTGTGACCCTTTACTCCTGCTGTAAAGTCTATCACCAGTATGGCAGGCCGCTAGAGCCCTTTCTGAGTACCACTTCTCTGGCCACTGTCCCTGAGCTCTCCAACACTGCTGTGCCTCCAGGTGCCTTGGTGTGGCTGGGGGATGTGGAGTCCTGCCCTCCGGTTATGGCTGCTGGGCCTAGAGCACCCTCGCAACCTTGGACTCTGGTGTCCGTTTCTGGCACTCTGCTCTGGGGTGAAACGGGTAACTGACTCCACTCCCCAGGCATACTCCTCTCCTTCCTCAGACCCTCTCCTCTGTGTCCCTCACCTGGCTGGTAGTTATCCTCGGATGAGCTTAACACCGCTCCAATCCACAGTGTGTCTTCACAGTCCTCCTAGGAAATGAATTGCCTAACCCTGCCCCAGGCCATAATTTATAGGGGAGCTCCCCTGAAATTGGATTAGAGCTCCCCTTCTGGTCTGGAGTCAGGAAGGTTTTGTGTGCTGTGGGCTTACTGGTGTGGATACTCTATCTTGCTTCAAGCTCCCTCCCGAGGGAGGCAATGCCATTGTGGCAAACCGGTCTCTGACGTGCCACAAATGGCTCATACTGGGGGAAAAAATAAGCATTATCAGATGGTGTGTGTATAAAAAAATTACAAAACCACCCTCCGCTGTGGAAGTGCTTTGTTTGTGGCTGGCTTTGTGTTTTTGAGTGTAGAGCCGAACTGCCCAATCAATTGACTTCCAATGAGGTTCCAGTTACGTTTGGGTGCAGAACAGAACTTAATATAAAGTCTGACTGAATCCCCCCATACCTAAACTTCCATAGGTCAGCTTATCTATTCTCAGCAGACTTCACTTGGAGTCACTGGAACAAACAGCAAGTCAGTTAAATCATATATTGCATTAAGAGTGTAACTTTGACTGCACAGTATGAAAGTGCGGTATGCTGCTGTGCTTTGCATCTTTTAACTTGGCCATAATGATATATTCCTTATATTTTAATTTCTTATAAAGCAGCAGTTTATTATATATCTGTTATTTGTATGTTTAAAATATATCACATTATATGTCATAAATCACACAGAAATAGATAACACATTTAGTTGACCTCTGAATTACATAAGCTAGGTAAAATTTACACAGCTGTAATATAATCTGTATTAATAGAGCTTTTACTAGTGCGACTCACCACCTTGTTCAAAAAGATGTAGGATGTGACTACGTTAATGACATAGAAGGTTGCCGGTGTCATGAATCTATGGGACATGTCCATTTATAGACTCTCACTGCACAAATAACCTCTTAGACAAGTAAAGCAATGTGTTTCATAGCATCACTACATCATGCTTTAGTCAGTGTTGTGAAACTCCATTAACCTTTTGCAAACTCCTGAGCTCTGATCTTGCCAGTAATAATCTAATGAAATTGCTGAAGGTTTTGTCACTGACAGCCCAATATGCTTTGACTTCATGATCCAGAAAGCTCTTTCAGCTAAGGTTCAGTAAAGCACTGGGCATGAAATATGTGTAAATATAATTCACGTGTTCTATCTTTAATATTACATATAGTCTAGAAATACTGAAAGAAAAAATATGTAATCCATATAGTAACAGAAATTGATGCTTCATGAAGCACATATACTTTTATATTATTAGTTTTAACTTTTGTATTTTGTTTGATTTTATAACTTAGACAATAAAACATATTTGAACATTTCAACATTTATTTTTCTTAATGTTTGTGCCGTTATTTAATTGGTTCACAACAATCAAATTTCTTTAGTGATGAACGGACTGTTGATGTCTGGGTTTGCTAGGTTTGGTTTTAAAAAAATGTTAATTCAGTAACTTGACTTGACCCAAACGTAACCCTAGACTCCCATCTCTATACAAGTCAATACTGACCTGAAGGTCTGTGCTTTTTACCATAGCAATCAATGGTTACATAGCAAGTAAATTAATAAACTAAATATTTTAAGAGTGACCCAACAGAGACAGATTTCATTTTCCCACAGAGCAACAATTTTAATAAAAGCCCCTACAGATTGTTTATTTAGAGTTGACCCATGCAGCCAAGACTTGAAAAGTTTACCTGCACAGCACCAATTATAAACATAGGCCTGTATACGCAGCTAACCCACATAGTCAAGATTGCCATAGTTTAACCAGAGAGCACAAATTGTAAATATAAAAATAAGAAGGAAAAAAAAGAAAAAAAATGAGGGTGCGCTCCTAGAATAACACGTGGTGGTCAAGTGGAGGATGTTTGGGGACGATTTAAACAACAGTGGGTACGGAAAGTATTCAGACATTTTCACTCTTTATGAAAAAATAGGGAACCACCTGGATCTCATAGGTAAAGAGATGCCTACACATACGAATATTTGCAACAACGAACCAACTTATGTATAATTGCATCTCATAAAGGAAACCCCTCCACAAATTTGTATGCTGTTAATATATAGTGTTTAATAAAAATAAAAATATAGTGCAACAAACAAGGTTGTAGTTCTGTACAAAAGTAACAAGGATGGTCAGGCAATGAGAGAAATTAATGACACACAGTGTATTTCGTTTCAGTTAAATACATAACATAGGGATATAAAAGTACATAGCTATGCAGTTACAGCAAAACTGAAAAAAAACGGTACAAGGTGCCAATAAAATACACAATCTGAGCAATTGTCATGTTTAAAATTCCCATATTAACATCAAGAATCGATAGTCTGCCAGGGCCAATCATGGCGCTTGTCCGCCTCCGTATGAGATGCAATTATACATAAGTTGGTTCGTTGTTGCAAATTTTTTCACTCTTTGTTCATTGCAGCCATTTTGTAAATTCAAAAAAGTTTATTTTTTTCTCTGAAACTGAACTGAAATATCACATAGTCATAAGTACACAGACCCTTTGCTCAATATTGAGTTGAAGCACCTTTGAGCTAGTACAGACTCAAGTCTTCTTTGGAATGATGCAAACAGTTTTTGACACCTGGATTGGGGATCCTCTGTCATTCTTCCTTGCAGATCCTTTCCAGTTCCATAAGGTTGGATGCTGAACATTGGTGGACAGCCATTTTCAGGTCTCTCTGGGGATGCTTAATTGGGATTATGGTTCTGGCTAGGTCAGTCAAGCATGGTCGCAGTGTTGTTCTAAAGCCCTCTTTTGTTATTTTAGCTGTGTGGTTAGGGTCATTGACTTGTTGGAAGGTGAACCTTCCACCAAAACTGAGATCAGAGACTCTGAAAGAGGTTTTCATCCAGGATATCTCCATACTTGGCTGCATTCATGTTTCCTACAATTGCTACCAGTCACCCTGTCCCTGCAGCTGAATAACTCCCCCATAGCATGATGTTGCCACCACCATGTTTCACTGTTGAGATTGTAATGGGCAGCTGATGATCAGTGCCTGGTTTTCTCCACACATACCACTTAGAATTATCACCAAAAAGTTCTATCTTCATCAGACCAGAGTATTTTATTTCTCATAGTCTGCGAGTTCTTCGTGTGTTTTTTAGCAAATTTTATGAGGGCTTTCATATGTCTTGAACTAAGGAGAGGCTTCCGTCAAGCCACTCTGCATAAAGGTCGGCTGATGGAGGGCTGAAGTGATCTCTCTACTGTATCTTTGGAGCTCAGCCATTGTGATCTTGGGGTTCTTCTTTACCTCTCTCACCAAGGCCCTTCTCCAACAATTGCTCAGTTGGCTAGATGGCCAGATCTAGCAAGACTTCTGGGGTCCCAATTTTTTTATTTAAGGATTATGGAGCCACTGTGCTCATAGGAAACATGGGCACTGCAGAAATTCTTTTGTAACCTTGGCCAATTCTGTGCCTTGCCACAATTATGTCTTTGAGCTCCTTGGGCAGTTCCATTGACCTCATGATTCTCATCTGATCTGACATGCACTGTGGCTGTGAGGTCCTATATAGACAGATGTGTGCCTTTCCAAATCAAGTCCTATCAGTTTAAATTACACACAGCTGCACTTCAATGAAGGAGTAGAACCATCTCAAGGAGGATCTCAAGGAAATAGACAGCATGTGACTTACAATAAATAAGAGTGTCTGAGCAAAGGGTCTGAATACTTATGACTATGTGATATTTCAGTTTTTCTTTTTTAATACATTTGTAAAAATTTCTACATCTCTGGGTTTTTTCAGCCAAGGTGCAGATTGCACATTAATGAGAAAAAAGTAAAAAAAAGAATTTGCCAAAATGGCTGCATGAACAAAGAGTGAAAAAATATAAAGGGGTCTGAATATGTTCCGTACCCACTGTAAACTAATGTGGTTATGCAGTTTGCATAACCATGGTGAAGAGTCTCCAGTGTCTGACACACATCCATGCCTTTGTGGGTCCTCACGTGTGTCTGACTTCACCACAGGTCCTCTGTCCTAGGTTCTGTGTTGATATTAAAACCTGCTGATCTGTGCTGCACCGAACCACTATCCCAAAAAGAGAGATTGCAATATGGATGAAATAAGTGTTTGATTTGGGCATCAGAAACACAGGCAGAGGGCACAGATTAAAAGATATAACTCTTAATGGTCACTTCCCCATCCCAATGCATTTATCGGATAATTCCACCTTCATCAGGTGACCGCTTATTTCATCCTAATTAAATTTTAAAATATAGGTCCCAACAGAGACAGTTTTCCACAGTTGATTCATAAAGCCAAGATTGGTAAGGTCACCAGCACAGCAGCAATGTTAATAATAAACAACCTACAGAGCCTGTTTCCACAGTTGACCACGCAGCTGTGATTGTAAAATTTCACCTACAAAGCAACAATTTTAATAAAAGCCCCTTACAGAACCTTTTTCACAGTTGACCTGGACAGGCAAGATTGCCAAAATTCACCCGCAGAGGCAACAATATTAAACATAGGCCACCAATGAGCCTGCAAAAACAATTGATCCATACAGCCAGACTGGAAAAGTTCACCTGCACAGCAATAATTTTAATATACATATATATATATATATATATATATATATATATATATAATATATATATATATATATATATATATATATATATATATATATATATATATATATAGAGAGAGAGAGAGAGAGAGAGCGAGAGACTGTTAATTAGTCTGTTTTACCAGCCCACCCAAAACAAAAAATTCCACTCTTGCAGCATCACACTGAAGATACTGCAGCCAAAAGGTGCATAGCTTGGATGTGTGATTCAGCTTGTTTGTGCACTACAAGGTTTGGAAGGGTTATCACATGAAGCAAAAATTTGAATTATGCCCTACCAGAGTCTGTTTTACAAGTTTGCCCCTACAATCAACATTGGAAGTTTTCACAAACTGAGCAACATTTTTTAAAATTCCCATACGGAGCCTGTCCACACCCCTGAGTGTTTGTGTTATCTTACCCTAAACGATTGGTGTCACATCGCCATTGGACTCGGTGGCCGGTGTTCCTGCCTCGGACGCGGGAGGAGCCGGATTCCTTGGGCTGGTGGGCGCCGGTGACAGGAGGGCCTTGTCCTCATATGGAATGCTCCCGCGACGTCTGCCTCTGTCGGCTGAGCGCGCTGTGTTTCCCCTCTGGGTGGTTTTTGCGCAGAGGAGCAGGCCCTCCCAGAGGTGCCCGTTAGGGCAGCCTGCGTTCTTCTGTCAGAGGTGGCGTGGGTGGAGCCAGTCGTGCATCTCCCTCTGGCCTGGATCTAGGGGCGGTCCGGATGAGGTCATCGGGCTGTGAGCTCCACCTATGGGAGGTAACCGCGCCCCTTTAAATACATTGGAGCCTTTTGCAGGCGCCAGATATAGTTTTGGTTCCCCAGTGGTAGTGTGTGTTTACTTTCGTGTTGACCTTGCTGGATTTCTGACTCTGCCTCTGCTATTGATTTTTGTACCTCAGTGCCCTCTTGGTTTTGCCCTTGACCTTTGCCTGGATTTTTGCTCTGCTACTGCCTGACGATTTTGTACCTTCGTTTCCCTTCGGGTTTTGATCGGACATCTGACTTCGTTTTTCGGGTCTTGATTTTCCCTGGCGACCTCCCGGCTTGTTGCTCATATAGGGAGCTACCCCCTGGGCTCCGCTGTATTCCAGATCCCTGTATAGGGGTTAAGGGTCTCGGGGTTTCTCGGGGTGCTGCTACCGCAGCTCGGCCTCACAGGGGGATGGTCGTCACAATTGGTTCAGAACAGCCTACTGTAATTTGCCCTAGCTGTGCTGAATTTTTTTTTTAAGGTGTTATGCTGACCCAATGAGGAACGGTGGAGGAAGCTTAGTAGTGGGAGAAGTCAAATGGACAGAGAAATGTCAAACAATCATCGGTGGTGGTAGGAAATGCGTCAAAGAGATGCCTTACAGACCCAAAATTTGAAAAGGTACCTACAGAGCCTGCTTTCCAAGTTTCCATCTCAGAGACTAAAAATTTTAGTTCCTGTAGTGCAAATTTTAGCAGTTCCCGTTAAAAAACTGTATTCGACTTGTTGTCCACAGCTAGTCTAGCTACTGCCAGCCCACCCCATTTGTTTTTTGGCCCTTTCAATGTTGTTATGGTGCCCCAGGGAAAAAAATTTTTTTTAATTATTGTTAAAAGACTTGATACGAAGGTAGGAATAAGAGTAAGTTTGTTGGTGTGAAAGCAGGAAGATTCTTCATTGCAGAAAACTGCACCATCGCCCCAATATTAGCAATCCCAGCCCCCTGTTTGATGCTTCCATATCTTTAATAAAATTGACTGGTTTAAAAGGATTTTACGGAAAGTGCCGAATTATATACGTTTTTTAAAAGTTCCCCCACTAAACCAAAAATTTTTAGCCCCGTAGTGCAAATATTTTAAAAAAGCTTGTATTTTGTTTTGTGACAATTTGCGATTGATGTGGGTTGGAAGAGTTCCCCCAAGTGCGAAATTTGAAAATCCCCTATCGGGGGCCCGTTTTCGGTTTTTTACAAAACCCAATAGGTAGATTTCACAAAAGTTTTTTTAAAAAAAGCCCCATACAGAGCCTGTCACAGTCAGAGTGATGTTGATTTACCCAAAACAAAATAGTTCGAAATGCTGTGTCATTTTTTGACTGTGCTGAAGGGTTATGTGGCCCGTTGAGGAGGGTGGAGGAAGTTTGTAGTAGGAGGAAAAATGGAAGAAAAAATAAATAACAATCCGGGGGGTGGTGGAAATGTCCCCAAAATGTTTACCAAAGGTGCATTATATTTCCCTTATAGCCTGTTTTAAAACAGTTGACCATACAGCTAAGATTGGAAGGTTGCCCCACAGCCCAAAACTTTTTAAAATTTCCCTTACAGAGTCTGTTTTTAATTTCCCCCTAAGAGTGAATTTGCTCTGTAGTATTTTATGCCCCTGCAGTTAAAAAGTTTGAATTCGATTTAGATCAAGTGTGGCCCGACAGCTTTTTCATGTCAGGTTTTTCCCCCTTTCCCTTTTGGGCACTTTCCCCAATGTGTTGAGAGTGTCTCTGGAACCGAAACATTTTTTTTAAAAAAAACTTTTGTTCAAACCCAGCTTGAATATAGGGTGAGTAGAACCCCTGGGGGTTTTTTTCAGCGAATATCGGGGATCGTCGAATTGTTCGCAGGAAGTTTGTCAAACCTTTCCCAAACCCATATTAAAATCAATGGAAGCAACATGAAAATAGGAAACCCCTCGTGGTGTCCAAAAGTGACAAACTGTCATTTAGTGCCAGGAAAAGGGCCCCATTATTAGAGAAAAAATCTTTGGTATCAGGGGGTACATGGAAATTCTGTCCCAGTTGCACCTCTTCAAAATCATTTTTAAAAATAGGGGGGTAGTCAATTCATTAAATTTTAAAGAGGTGAGTGAAACTCGTTTGAATGAAGATGGGGGCATCAAGGAAAGAGTGGCAGCATTTTTTTCACATTAAGTAAAAGGAGGGGGGAAAATAAAAAAAGGTGAGTGAAGGTGTAGACATTTCATAAAAACCCCTGCAAAGGAAAAATGCCCCCCCCCAGAAAAAGGCCCCCAAAAAAAAGGGGGGCCCACCACTTTTAAAAAAATTGAGTCAACACGCAAAGTGGTACCCAGTGAAATATATTTAATTGGTCCAATGGCAGGAAGGCAGGAGGCTGGGTCAGCTTTAAAAAGGTTGAGATTTATAAAGTGGTGCAAAATTTTAGAGCAGGTACTGTCCCAAAAGGGCCCCTTTTTAAGAAATTTTCCCAATGCAGAGATCCCCTAACATGAGTTAAATTTCCCAAAAATTAGGTACGCCCGGGAAGTGGTTTATCCATTGAAAACAAAATGTATTGGGTACAATAGCAGAAGCCTGCCCAGCTTTCAAGGTTGGGTTATAGGATGGTGAAGTGTCATGGGGGTTTTTGCGGTAAAAAAACCCCGATAAAGGGAATAGTCAACAGTGGGGGAAACCTAAAAGAGTCGCTTTTTAAAATTGGGCACAGCCATAAAAATGGAACATTTCTTCGGTTCAAGTATTGTGTGTGGGATTAAGAGTACTACCTATTCTGAAATGGGTGGAATGTCCTTGGAGCCCATGCTTGTTTTTTTTGATAATTTTTAGGCGATCTAATTGTCGTGGACAGGGTTTTTTGTGGAAAAAAGTGTGAAGACCTTTTAAAAAGAACGTGGATCCCTAGAAAGACAAATCCCCAAGGCATGAGGGGGAAAAGTCAGGCACTTTTCCAGTTTAGAAGCCTAAAATGACAAGCACCCATTCCACAGATTGATATTGAGCTAACTACTCCGCCCTTATTCTCTAAAATAGTATGTTCAGATGTCCTTTTTTCTGGCGTTGCAAAGAATGGCCCAAAAAAATGGTAAAAATGGCCCCAAAAAATTGCTGGGAACAGATAAATGCTGCTGTGTGTTCTGTGAGACTGGATTTCCTGGATTGTAAGGTGAACTGCAATGTGAATTATGTCCCCCATGGTTTTTTTGGAAAAAAAAAGCAGTTCGATAAGTAAAACCCTCTTTTGTACTCCTGAATGGTGCGTCCCTTTCAAGGGAGAAAGCATGGGGAAAAGTTATTTGGGATAGGATCTAACAGGGGCCACTCAGAGTGGCATTATTTGAACCCCTAAAAATACGGTATTTTGAAAATGATGCAGCAAGAAGGAGGTCTTACACACCCAGGATGCTCAAGACTTGCGTGTTGGTGAGGTGGGGAGTTCCCGGCTGCTTCCTTCGCCTTCCCCCAACCTGAAAACAGAAACGGGGCCCAAAATTTCCTCATTGCAAATCTTCCAAATAAAACTTTTGCCGTTCCCCTCCCCTTTTTTTCCCTACCCTGCCCCCTATCAATGTTTACTGCTCTAAGACCTTTTTGACCCCTTTTTTCCTTTACGTGCCCCCCTCCCTTTTTTGATGAAGTGGATCTTGATTTGTTATCTTTCTCATACGTCTCCCCCTCTACCCGCCTCCTTTTACCCCATTTCCCTCTGGCCCACATCTGCTTCTGTGGTCAAAGTGTATAGCAGTGATGATGGAAAGTTATGTGATATGATCATGAGCGAAAACTTTATTTGCCATTACAAAATGTTCAAAATGGGTGGGTCGTGGATCTGTGACCACCCAGGAGCTGATTTCTCCCCCCTAAGATTGTTTGGCCAGTAAATCATGACATATGATCGGGGGTCTTTGCTGCTGCCCAGTTGCTGAGAAAGTGCAGGTTAAAATATTTGTTGGCACATACATATCAGGGGGTTTAACGGGCATGTCAAAATATTCTGAAATGAGTAAGTCATTGAGGAGGGGGGAAATGAAAAGTTAACCACAGAAAACCTGCTTTTTGGAGTGCAGCTGGGCCCGAAGGGTAAAAATTGTGGATGCCCAGGTTCAGGAGCGAAATGCAAGGCACATGTGTACCTTCCCCCAGGTAGGGCGCCCCAATTTCACAGCATTGTAAAAGGCTTTCTGGTGCAGGTTGTGGAGACCCCTTTGAAAAAACAGTTTCAAAGTGCCCAAAAAATACTAGTAAGGTAGGGTCCAATAAGCCCTTGGCCCTTTTTTGGGTTCTTTTTGCCCTTTTTTTTTTTTCCAAAGTCAAAAATGAAAAAAAACGGATTGGATGTAAAAAACCCCCTGTCTTTTTTTTTGGGACTAAAAACTTGCTCTTTCCATTTTTGACCCAAAAAGTTGTAGCAAGTTTTTGGATCAGTTAAAAAGCATGCGTTTTTTTAACGGGGGCCCCTAGGGGAAAGCATGCGTTAAACGCAGGTCATATAGGCACTTGCTTTAAATGCATGCTTTTAACCACATGCGTTTTTAATGAAAAAAAAAAAAGCCCAAAAACGTTCAGGGGTGCAGGAGATAAAAAAAGCCCCCCTATAAAAAAACAGTTTGGTGAAAAAATACTTCAAAAAAAGATTTATGTGTGACCCACCCTTTAAAGTGACTTATTTCCCAGTCATTTTAAAATTTAAACCAGCCTGTGGCATTGAACCTGCGACAGAAGTAAGGTGGGGGTCAACATAAAAATCCGTTTTTGGGAAGTGATTTCTATGACCAAGTTTTCTTTTTGGTGTTTTTGGGGCCCTCCTCACGTGAACGTTTTTGGATTAGTCTTTTTTTCATTTTTTTTCAAAAAAAGAAGCGTTAAAAGCATGCTTTAAAAGCGGTGCCTTATGTGCCATGGTTTTAACGCATGCTTTTTCCCCTGGGATATTAAAAAACGCATGGTTTTTTTAAAATGTCCCAAAAAGTTCCCAGAAAATTTTTGGTAAAAAAACGGACAGGCAATGTTTTGAGGTAAAAAAAAAAGGGGACGGGTGTTCATTACATCCAATCCGTTTTTTTCATTTTTAGAACTTAGAAAAAAAAAAAATGCCAAAAAAATTTGAACCCAAAAACGGCCCAAGGGGCTTATGTGTGACCTAGCCTAAGAAGGTGTTTTTGAATTTTTGATGCTAGCGTGTGCCCATTCCAGAGAGGTTTTGGGACAGGTGGGGGGCATAAAGGGAGGGTGGAGGCAAAAAAGCAATGGAGGGCTTATATAAAAGTTTTCTGCAAATGGTGAGGGCAAGCTTGTAAGGGCCCCTTCCCCCTCAGGCCCGAGTCACCAGTGCCGTAAGTAACTTTTTAATTTCCCCTGGCATGCTTAAATCCAGGTGTCTGTGATAAAAATGCACCCTGTAGGAGGGTTTATAAGGAACCGGGAAAAGTTGTAAAAATGCTGGTGGGCGAGACCAGCTTTTTTAAAGTAGTGAGACTGGGATTGGTACTAGGGCACTGAAATCCATGTTCTTTTGAAACCCCTCTGATCTAAAAGGCTAAAAAGGGCTTTTTTGCGCTGACAATTGGAGAGGTGAAACTTAAGCTTTTTTTTTGGGAGGGGGAAGGGGGAAAATGGTTTTTTATTTGCCCAATTGCTGGGAAGGGGTGTGCGTGCTGAATGGGGTGGGGGGGGTGTACCGAAAAAACTGTTGAAATATGACAGGGGTAAAAGGAGGGGGATGTTGCCTCATGAAGAGATAGTGCTCTGATGTCTGACGCCTCAACCAATGGTGTCCCGAAAAGTTAATGGTGGTAATAACTGGCTTTTGTGGAAAGGGTGGAAGTTGTGCGGAAAAATGTCTGTGTTCCCAAGCCCCCAGTCACTAAAATGAAGACCCACACTGAGGATGAAGAAGCCACCCCCATGAAAGACGCCAAAACCGTTTTAACATGGGAGCTTCCCCCTGTAAATTATGCTGATGTCATGTGACGTTCATGCAGAAGTACTTAAATGATTGATATATTTCTTGCTCAGATTTTTTAATATTTTTGGTAACAAGGTTGGGTATACTTTGCATTTGGAAAAGGGCCGACTAAGCAAGGTTAGCGCCAATGCGAACTGTGAGTCATTTGGATTCTGCACAGAGGGAATTGGGTGGTGCGCAGTTTTTAAAATTTCTTGGCACTCGTTGCTGTTGGAAGCCCCAACCTAATGTTGTTATCTCTCCCCTTTCCAGCTCCTTTATAAAATTAAAAGGTGTCTCTGGGTTGACGTAAGTGGGGTCTGAACCTATCATCAACCCCTGTGTTGTATGTAACCTCAGTGCCCCCCTTTTTTGGGCGAAAAAGTGGTGTTACTTGATTTTGAGTGTTCTCGCTTCATTATCTCCCCCAAAAGGATAAGTTGTTAAGTTGGTAATGAGGGTTAAATTTTGTTAGACCTTTTGTCTTTCCCCGGACCCAATTTCAAAGTTTTGTCTCAGTGAAGATACTTTATTTTAAATTTAAGCTTTGGGCGATTGATTCCCCCGCTATTGTATAGTGAACGCTTGGGAATGGCCCTCTTTGTTGACCCCTTAGTAGGGCAGTGGAGACTTGTGACACATTTTGGGGAAAAGGTTTATTTAGGAGACCTCGAGGAGCCGTGTGTGGTTGAATTAAGGGGGGGAGAGGTCACTGATGGAGTGTTTGAAATCCCTTTTAACCCGTCTTTTAGGCCTATTACAAGTATAGCAAATGTGTGCCCAAAAAAGGGTTGATCCGATGTCCCCTAAAAAAAAAATTGCCCTTTTTTGGTTACTTTACCCCACCCACGGGCATAAGCATTTTTCCCCCTTTCCAATGCCCAAAAGTTTTGACCTGACCAGGATTTTTACCATCATATTTGATGGGAAAATTTGAAGTAGTTGTTGTAGCCCCAAAAAATTTAGGATATGAAACCGCGCCGATTTTTCCCAAAATTGGTACTAGGCTAAAGTGTGGGTCTGCCTGGATGTTGCCTTTCCCGTGTGTACTAAAAGGTTTTCAGAAAGGATTGGTGAGATGTTCCCCGCAGCACTATTTCACTGGTGATTTGCAAAAAAAATTTTGCTAGGTAAATGTATTGGTCTTGCGGAAGTTATTTGCCGTATGGCATAAAAGGTTTTTAGAACAGGACTGATGCAGATGATCAACAGCACCCCTATTGGGGATTTGCCAAAAAAAACTGCATAAGTCTTAAAAAGGGCTGTTTTAGAAAGGAGTTACTAAACTTACTATTTATCTTATCTATAAATAAAACAAATCACTAATGGTTATCAAAAAAGAACGTATAGCAGGTCGGCTTTGAGCGCAAGACTGTCCCTGGCTCTAAAGGTAGGGAATAGTTTTTAGCAGACCCCGTGGGATGCGCTAAAAATTAGACTGGCGAATAAGGGTTTCCGCCCTGTTTGACTGCTTCCGTTTTCTATTGTTAACTATGGGAAAGGGTTACTTGCCCCCAAACCCCCCCTTGTGGAAATTTTGTTTTTTCTGAAGCGAGAAAGGTCCCCAAGTGTTTTGCTGTGTTTGGGAAAAACTTGAGATTTCCTTAGATGTCGGCTTGGAGCCAGTTAGGGGCGAAACAGCTGTTGTGGATGGATTTGGCTTGGTATTTTGTATATTCTAATCTTGAAAGAGCTGGTATTTGAAATGGCCCCTTAAATGGGGGTTTGGGTTTCTGCAAGGAGCCCCCCCCTTGGGTTGGTCCTTTCTGAAGGGATAAGGCTGGGCCTTGTTAAGATGAAAGTTTAGAGGGGGTTGAGGGTTTTTTTAGATTTTCAGTGCTGATACTCCCGCCCTTTTTTAATATGATTTTCACGTGTCCTTGAGTGTTTAAAATTGGGAAAAACTTTTTGTATCCAAATTAGCTTTTTAAATTTTCCAAACAGTTTTGGACCTGCCCGGGTGTTCCCTTTGGGTTTATGATGCTTTGAATTTTAAAAAAAAACCCTAGATTCAAGAGGGTGATTTTTCGGAGATTGATTTCAATAGGTGGATTTTTTATCATTACATCATTTGGACAACATGGATCATTCAGAGATCCCCAAATTTGGAGTAGTTGTTTACTGAAAATAAAGGGGCCGATTAATATTTCAGTCCCCCTTTTCGTTTTTTTTTTGTTAAAAAAAGTTTAAAAATATGCAAAAAATTTTGTTATTTACAATTGTGTCCCCTTGTTTTTGATTTTCACAAAAAAATTTGAAATTATATCTTTTGTTTGAAGCTGAAATGTGGCAAAGGTTGAAAAATTCAAGGGGGCCAAATACTTTCCAAGGATGAAATGTAATGGGTTTAAAGCATGCGTAAAAAATGAAGTACATTGTTGAAAATGGCAAGGGAAAAAAAAAACCCTTTAAAACATTTTCATGGTGAAGTCCCAAAAGTGAATAGCCTTACGAACAAAGCCAAATTTCCAAAAATTTTCAGAAAAAGTTGGGCTTGGGTGCCGAAAAGATATTGCCCCATTAGCAGATTTTTTAAAATTTGGTTTAAATGTTTGGTAAGTTTGCTATTTCAAGTTAAAGTTAAAGGTAAAAGGTGGGACAGTGGAAAGCCGCATACGGAGTTGGCCTGCAACATTTAGAATCACCCCCCCTGAAAATTTTTAGGTTTTTGTTAGTTCCCACTTTTGGGGGTCAACCCTTTAGTAGCAAGAAAAAACCCCTTGGGAAAGGTGGCATGTTGTGGTTTCCCCGGGTGTTGTCATCTGGGAAATAATTTTTTCTTGTCGAGAGGTAGAATAAGGATCCCCTTTGTTTCACAAGAATTTGGAAGGCGTTTTCTTCTTGATAAAGGCTAGGTTTGAACTTCCTGCCAGCAAACTTCAAGTTGACCCTGCAGGATCTGGCTGGCTGTTCTGGGAAGGGGGTAAAAAAAAAGAGAGCCCGCCCTTTTTTAAGAAGTCCTTGAAGGGGTGTGGGTCCCCCTTGTAGCTTGGCGCCCGGTGCCCCAGTTTAAACCGGGGCTGAAATGCTGTTGAAAGTTATGCAAAGAAGACTGCCTCAAAGCTGGGTTTTGTCAGGATTCTCTCATGTTGTTTTAGAACCCGGAAAGGGGTGTTCTTTGCCAAATGTTGTCGCCATTAGTGTCCCCCCCGTGTTATATTCAAGAAAAATAGTTTTTATTTCTACAGTGGATTCATTTGCATGAAGTAAAAAAGAAAATGAATATCAACAAGGTGAAAAAGGAAGTAGTCTGCCTTTTAAAAAATTTTTTAGTGTCTGCCCCCAAATAGTTTTTGAGTGTTTCCCTTTTAAATAGTTTTTGAGTACTTGCCCCAATTAGAATTTAATTTGTTTTTTGGGAGTTAACCTAACCCAACTAAGTGGTTATGCTGGTCTGTTCTTTATTTGTTTTAGAATGGACTGTCACAAATTTAAGGTTTTTGAAAAAGGCACACAGATCAATCCTGTTTGTGACGCAAGAAAAGTGGTGATCCCCAGGGGAGGCTCCCGATGTTGCTAAAGGGACAGTGGAAAATTTTAGTTCCCCTGGCAGCAGATGGTAATGTCAAAGTGCTAAATGGGTTGTAGTCTTTTCAAACCCCCGTCCCCCAAAAAATGTTTAAACGGGGGTGGCACTTTTCCCCACTGTCGGAATAGTTTTAACATACAGTAAAAATTTAAAAATTTCCCAACTTACATGCCCCAAAAAATTTCTGGACCTGGAAAAAAAATCTTGCCAAAATTAGTATGGGATAACAGGTATTTCAAAAGTTTTAAAATGTGGATCTAAAAATATAGTTTAGTGGGGAAGCAGAAGCAATCTTTAGGATAGGGGGAAACCTTTTTGGGTATGTAGGGGCTACGCAATAATGTTTTATAGAAAAGAAAAAAAAATTACTGTGTAAATTTTAGAAAGGACAAAAATAAATTAAAGGGTATATTTATTTTTAAATTTTAATTAATAAATTTAAATTAAAAACAGAAATATCAATTTTAAATTTGTGTTATACTTATCAAAATTTTTAAATAAAAACCCGGTAAATCCCTATATTCTATGATTTTGTTGACTGACTTAACAGATTTAGGTGGCTTGACTGTAACCCCCGGACGTGTTAGTTTCTTAGGCTGGGGTCACACCTTTTCGCCCTGGGGCGTAAAAGCTAGGTTTTACAAGTGCAAAAAATTTAAAAACCCCTAGTGTTAAAAGCTTCCTATGTCAAATGCAAAAAAAAGCAGGTTAAAGTGCAAAAGCCCTGTTGTAGATGTATTTTTCAAAAACACCAAAAAAAAGAGTAAGCAGCGGTTTTTGGGGGGTTTGGAAAAAAACATGCATTTTTTTAACATGGATGTCTAGGGAAACGGGATGGTAAGCATGGTAATTATGGTTAAGCATGAGTTAATCTAGCGCTAAAAATGACAAAAATGCAAAAAAAAAAAGCAATGCAAAAATGTTGCTGGCGATTAAGAGGGTGCTGATCCCAAATGTGACCCTAGCCTTAGACCCAAAATAAAGTAAGAAATTGTGCAGATTGATTTTCCTGTAATTCTATTTGTTACACAAATAAAACATCCCCTTTTCGCTTTTTACTTTTTTGGAACACACAGGTCATATGCATGAAAGTCAAGCGAATTTGGGTAATCATTGGGATTGAGTTGATAAAAGTTTCTTTGGGGGTATAAAAGTTCCCCACAAAAACATTATTGCAAAAAATTATAAAAAAAATAATGAAAAGTAAAAAATTTTTTTTTTTTATTTTATTAAGTATTTATTATTTTTTATTAGTATTTCCGTAAGCCAAAAATGTTTTAATTTACAGTTAAAAATAAAATTTAATAGCCTGTAGTGTTTTTTTTTTTGCATAGCATCTTAAAAAAAAAGTCAAAAAAATCTAGTTTTTAGAAATTGTGATTTCACAAGTCTGCCCTGGTATACAGATATGAAAAGGTTTTTTATTTGTGGCTTGAAAATGTAGATCATTTTGTATGTTTAAGTTGGGGCTATCAGTATAGATATGCGTCCTTGGAGAGGTACGTTTCCTTTTGTTTTCTACCCTTTAACTCTTAGCTTGATGTTTTGATATCTCTAGGAGGTTTACCCGATACGTAGCGTGTTATTCTTTCTTTTGTCTTCCATTTTTGTTCTTTCAGTTAATGTTTATGATTGAAAATAAAAATAGTGTGGGGAAATTTAAAAACTGGTAAAAAATGTTAGCCCCGTTTTAAAAAGGTTTCATGTCTTTGAACAAAAATTGGGGTTAAACTTTGTATGATATTTAAAAAAAATAATTGGATGCAATCCAAGGTTTTTTTCTTTGTTTAAAATTTGGGTTTCTTATTTTTACAAAATAAAAATTTTGATTGAATTTAAATTGCTTAGTCAAAACAAGTGAAGGTGACAATTCTTAATTATACCCACTTTTTTTATGTTGGTAACTTGCTTATGTAAATTGGTAGTTTCTCCCTATCTGCTCAAAAA
>JARQOC010003000.1:0-19906 GCA_033576535.1 Allobates femoralis | reverse complement strand
GGGGGGGGTTTGAGGGGGGTGAGGCATGGGGAGGCTGAGGGGATGGAGGTTCGTGGGATGAGAGGTCTGTGGTCGGAGAGAGGCCGGGAGGGATGGATGGCTGTGGAGGATGGAGAGGCTGTGAAAAATGAGGAAGTTAAGGGTGATGGTCCGGAGGCGAGGATTTGGGGAAGCTGAGGGTTAGAGGTGTAGACGGAGGAGGCTGGGGATGGAGAGCTAAAGACTAGGGTGCATTCAAACGCGCGCCAATTGCCGCACACTTCCTGATTAGGTAGCCTAGCGGCCGACAATCAGAGAGGGAAATTCAAACGCGCGCCAAGCCGCGCTACTCTATGATGGTCGCCGCGTCGCGAAGCACCACGGTGAGCAGCCGGGTATGACCATCTCCTGGCTGGCTGACAAATACTTATACCAAAGAATCCCTTGATACAATACAAATACAATACCGAATACTAGTAAATTAAAATCTAAAAATATTAAACAAATAAAATTAGAGGTGTCATCGTTAATATGTAACTTATGTATTTATTATAAATGTATTGTAAATGTATAGATAGGCCGGAGGCCGTGATCACCACGGGAGCAGTTGATAGAGCTCCAATGGGGAAAGAGTCGTGGTTACAGGTCTCGGGTTACCGTAAATGTATATGTGCAATATTCTATGTACTGTAATGTGGAAAGTAATGTATTATGTGACGTGTTTGTGTTAAATGTTAAATATACTACCCCGGTTATTGATGCTGATGAGAAATAAATTATACACATGTGTTGACGTCATTACGCAGCAAGCGAGTCCCCCGGCTCGCTACCTTACATAATGTATAAGTGCCCTTGGTTGACAAAATGTAGTAGTCAGACCCCACGTTGTACAATCTAACATTCTTTTTTTCTTTTCCACAGCATTATCCGAATCTCCCTTACCAGATTCAATACACAATTCCTGTGTTAATTTGCTCGTTTTCCTATAAGCTATACGATCTTCTGGATATTTAAACTGGGGAGTTTAAGCCCTGAGGTGCTTAATTTAACATTGGATAATGTGGCCAAACAGTAGACGTATTAATACCAGAATGAGGGGTCTCGGTAGAGATAAATTATTAGATATACTTGTATATAAGCAGAACATGGGATGTAGATAAGTAATTGCTCTCTAATAGGATTTATCGGGAGTAAGTGTGTAAAGTTTGTGGTGGTATGTGTACATGTTGTCCAATAGGTGGGTATATACAGTTGTGGCCAAAAGTATTGACACCCCTGCAATTCTGTCAGATAATACTCAGTTTCTTCCTGAAAATGATTGCAATCACAAATTCTTTGGTATTATTATCTTCATTTAATTTGTCTTCAATGAAAAAACACAAAAAGAATTGTCCTAAAGCCAAATTCGATCTAATTCCAGACCAAACATAAAAAAGGGGGTGGACAAAAGTATTGGCACTGTTAGAAAAATCATGTGATGCTTCTCTAATTTGTGTAATTAACAGCACCTGTAACTTACGTGTGGCACCTAACAGGTGTTGGCAATAACTAAATCACACTTGCAGCCAGTTGACATGGAGTAAAGTTGACTCAACCTCTATCCTGTGTCCTTGTGTGTACCACATTGATCATGGAGAAAAGAAAGAAGACCAAAGAACTGTGAGGACTTGAGAAACCAAATTGTGAGGAATCATGAGCAATCTCAAGGCTACAAGTCCATCTCCAAAGACCTGAATGTTCCTGTGTCTACCGTGCGCAGTGTCATCAAGAAGTTTAAAGCCCATGGCACTGTGGCTAACCTCCCTAGATGTAACCTCCCTAGATGTGGACGGAAAAGAAAAATTGACGAGAGATTTCAACGCAAGATTGTGCGGATGGTGGATAAAGAACCTCGACTAACATCCAAACAAGTTCAAGCTGCGCTGCAGTCCGAGGGTACAACAGTGTCAACTTGTACTATCTGTCGGCGTCTGAATGAAAAGGGACTGTATGGTAGGATACCCAGGAAGACCCCACTTCTTACCCCGAGATATAAAAAAGCCAGGCTGGAGTTTGCCAAAACTTTTGGAAGAATGTTCTCTGGTCAGATGAGACAAAAGTAGAGCTTTTTGGGCAAAGGCATCAACATAGAGTTTACAGGAGAAAAAAAGAGGCATTCAAAGAAAAGAACATGATCCCTACAGTCAAACATGACGAAGGTTCCCTGATGTTTTGGGGTTGCTTTGCTGCCTCTGGCACTGGACTGCTTGTCCGTGTGCATGGCATTATGAAGTCTGAAGACTACCAACAAATTTTGCAGCATAATGTAGGGCCCAGTGTGAGAAAGCTGGGTCTCCTCAGAGGTCATGGGTCTTCCAGCAGGACAATGACCCAAAACACACTTCAAAAAGCACTAGAAAATGGTTTGAGAGAAAGCACTGGAGACTTCTAAGGTGGCCAGCAATGAGTCCAGACCTGAATCCCATAGAACACCTGTGGAGAGATCTAAAAATGGCAGTTTGGAGAAGGCACCCTTCAAATATCGGGGACCTGGAGCAGTTTGCCAAAGAAGAATGGTCTAAAATTCCAGCAGATCATTGTAAGAAACTCATTGATGGTTACCGGAAGTGGTTGATCGCACTTATTTTGGCTAAAGGTTGTGCAACCAAGTATTAGTCTGAGGGTGCCAATACTTTTGTCTGGCCCATTTTTAGAGTTTTGTGTGAAATGATCAATGTTTTGCTTTTTGCTTCATTCTCTTTTGTGTTTTTTCATTGAAGACAAATTAAATGAAGATAATAATACCAAAGAATTTGTGATTGCAACATTTTCAGGAAGAAACTGAGTATTATCTCACAGAATTGCAGGGGTGTCAATACTTTTGGCCACAACTGTATATATATATATATTTATATATTCTTTATATATTTTTTATATATTATTGTTAATATTGTTATTATTATTGTATATAAGAGTTTTTTTTGTATAAAGCATTTTTGTATGGAATATGATATGGGTAGTGGTGGTATGATAATAATAATGGAATTCATTTTAAAACACTTCTTTTACATGTGGTTTTAAGGACAATAATTTTTATGAATTTTATGGATTCTATATAATATGTAATATAGAGGAATGGATTTATATTTGATCTGCTAGGAATGCAGGGATATTAAGGGTTAATGAAGGTTTCATTTTGTAATTAACCTATTAGGATCTTAGGCTGAAATTACCATTTCCTTTATAAAGTGAGTGTTTTTTAATTTCCCTTATATTACCTGAGGAAGACAGCAGCTGGACTGTCGAAACATGTTGTGGAACTATAATGGTACCTTTATACGCCGCTACAGAAGGTTGGAAACAACCGGGTGTCGGAGACAAATGTATGTTGCACCATCAAAACAACCCGAGGTAGCGGCGTGTAAACTAGGTTGTTGCCACCCGTCACTGTCGACACCTGTTTCAGAGCAGTGCTCTAAAACAGGTTGGTTTCAACCCAATGGTAGTGGCGTCTAAATGAGGTACAGGAAGGTTTTTTCGTCACCTAGTTAAACTCCCTGGGGCGTGACACAGCCTCCGGGATACTGCGCCCCATCAGCGATCATTGGTGGAAGCTCCTGCGTTACGACTGGTTGTCGCTGCATAGGGCAGCATATTTAAGGAGCTGACCAGTCACACTACACAATTGCAATAGCATCATGTATTAGCCAGCCTTCCTGCGCTGGCTGGCCAATCATGATGCTATTGCATTGTCCAATCATCGTTCGAGCGTCTCGTAATCCACAACTCTGGCACGCCTATGTGTTGTCCCTGCTGCACCCGGTCCTCCCATATTACCTTCTGTGACGGCATGTAAATGAGGAACGGTGCTCTACAGAAGGTAACTTGTGGCACCCGGCGGTGCCTCCAGAGATAGATTAAACCTTCTGTAGAGCACTTTGTAGCGGCGTGTAAAGGCGGTATCGGGTACCGTTTGCAGCCGTTGGAACGTGCTCGTGCACGTGAGACACCCGGTTGTTTCCAACCTTCTGTATCGGCGTGTAAAGGTACCATTAGGGAATGCAATAAAGGTTGTATACTTCAATTGAATCACTGTTATACTCCTTCCTAGCGCTCCAACAAGACCGCTTTTTGTAGTTGTAATATTGTGGACCCCAGAAGGGGAGCTGGTAGGAGCTGCTGCGGGAGGAGGAAGATTAAGAACGCTGGATACTTACCAAGCCGAAGGACCTGTTACTAGGCAACTAAGATCAACAGGGGAAGGACCTGCAGTGACGTATATCCGAATCGCGGGTCACGTGACCGTCGCTTCCGGGAGAGCGCCGGAGCGCCAGCTGTGGGGGAGAGCGGTGCCCAGAGTTCAGACGATAACTGGTGTTGTGCGGAGGCGCACAACATAGGAAGGTGAGGAGATATATATAAAAATCCCACGATAAAATCTATGTTACATAGGTACCCCTCATTGCGCCTCATCTGTTTTTTCATTTTATAAAGAGAACTGGGCAGATGACGTACCATGTAACTGAACAGCCAGTGCTTCCGGAGTCCCAGTGATGGTACTTGACAGTTCAAGCCTAGTCCAGGCAAGACAAATCAATCCGATTCTGAAGACAACCATAGCACGCTTCGGAAAAATAAAACTCTTTCTTTATTTCAAACAGCTGTTTCGCATGTTTGTGCTTCAACAGGTCCACAGATGAAGCACAAACGTGCGAAACAGCTGCTGTCTATACACCTGCTTGTCTCCCCTCTCCTCCACGCTGAACTGGAGTAGTGCACCAGCTTTTACCTGTTTAAAATAAAGAAGGAGTTTTACTTTTCCAGAGTGTGCCGCGGTTTTCTTCAGAATCGTCAGGATGACAATACAGCCACCATCACCGCTGTGACAGGGGGCATCTCTGAACTTCACACACCCTGAATAGCACATGGAGTAATGACACGTCCCCCTCACATTACCGGCTTAATTGGATAGATTCCATATTATAGAGTCTGGGAAAGCTGAGTGACAGGAACCGTAATGTCGGCCATATTGTTTGTCTGATGCAGAGATGATCCGTCATATCCACATCCTACAAACATAAAGATATAACAGCACTCTGTAAACACCAAGACATACAGTATGCATATACTGTATATATCACATGAAATTTGAGCTGCATTACTGCCATTTG
This sequence comes from Allobates femoralis, assembly GCA_033576535.1. Classification (NCBI taxonomy): domain Eukaryota; kingdom Metazoa; phylum Chordata; class Amphibia; order Anura; family Aromobatidae; genus Allobates; species Allobates femoralis. The sequence continues at coordinate 14,777 of JARQOC010003000.1, read as the reverse complement.
GAAAAAAAATTGCTGCATTACTGCTTTATGAAAATTTTTGAAAAAAGGTTCTTATCTTTTAGTATAAATGAAGGTTCTTAGTACATAAATTGTCCAATCCATGTGAGCCCATCAACTATGGCAAGGTGACCTTTTTCTGATGGGAGCCTAACTAAATATGAACATGCCTGTTTTTTCTGTTTTTGTAGTATAATATGGGAGATACAGACTGCCGCCTCCTCTTCTGACTGGACACATCTCCAGCCGCCCAAGGGTGATTGTAATCAGTGCTGGATCCTACCGTCCCCTGTCCTGTGTTCTCTGTGTGTCATCTGGTCACATTATGCTCCATTTTGGATTATATTAGGTGCCTGGGTTGTATACAGGCTTGTGTCACAGCAGGATCTTTATTACAGTTTTAGGCTATGTTCACACACTATGTTTTCACTGCATTTTGGTGCTCAGTTTTTACCATGGTTTTATGCTAATCTAAACCTGCATTTTGATTTCCAGCAAAACCTATGTGATTCAGGTAAAAGCTGTGCACACACATTGGTTTAATTTCTTTGCAGAAACTGAAACCTGCTCAGGTTTTGTTGTGTTTTGGAAAGATTGAGTGTCAATTGTTTTCTGTGCTTTTTCACTGTTCTATGGGCAAAAACGCTGAAAAAACGCAGCAAATAATAACGCGGTAAAAATGCTGCAAAAAAATGCAGGTTTTCACCTGCCAAGAAATCTGGATTAATTAGAAACCCCTAATGGCCACGTTACACGCGGCAACAGGAAGATAGAAAACGGCAGGTGTCGGAGACAATTGTACCTTTTACCTTCAAAACACCTTGAAGTGGCTGCGTGTCATTCAGGTATCTGCAAGGTGTTTTGAAGGTAAAAGGTACAATTGTCTCCGACACCTGCCGTTTTCTATCTTCCTGTTGCCGCGTGTAAAGTGGCCATAAGGGTTTGTTGCCCCTCATCATGAAGCTTTATCATCCAGAGCATTGGGCCCTCCCACTATGTACATCACTAGAGCAGTTGGTACTTGTAGTTCTTCCCCAACTCACTATATAAGGGTAATAAGTAGGGTTGTTGCATCATCCAGCACACAGCCTGTGCGGCACAGAGGTCTTATATGGAGTCATATTCACAGATCTATCTCTCAGGTCTCCGTCCACTTCTATGGGTTACACCCAACCAGCACAATGTGCGACATGTGGAGCGGTTACTGCATAGGTGACCTGTGCTGCTGTACACAAGTAACGAGGATGCAACTATATAAGTAAGACAACTCAGTCACACAAATAAAGGAGTTGTGGAACGGTAAGGAAATAGTCACGGTCTTTCTGTCAAAGAACTGTCAATGTAAACCCAGCCCCATTTACAGTCCTGGCCCCTTTACACACAGCTAAAGGTGACAGGTTTTCCACAGGTAACTTACTGGTTGCAGTGAAATCATGGAGACATAGTTCCATTTGTACACAGCACCAAGATAGAACCATGTCTCCATGATTTCACTGCAACCAGTAAGTTACCTGTGGAAAACCTGTTACCTGTAGCTGCGTGTAAAGGGGCCATCCCAGTTAACTAAACGATTTAATGTATCAACAAACACACGGGTTCTAACAGAACTATAGTGCAACCCCCTAAGTTACAAGTTCAATACCAGAGGATAGCTTTCCCCACTGAGTACCATATGTCTGAACAGGAAGCAACGGCCGTCTCACTCGGATCATATTCGGGCGACGTTGTTCATCAGTCAGCCCTCAGGTTCCTTCTGGAGCTGGTATTCGGACTTTGGTGCTTGACCTATGTAGTATGGGTTTAGGTAACTGACGTAGTCTGGTCTTCTTTTAAAACCAATATAACTCAGACCTTATCAAGTGTGTAGGCCCTTCTTGGTACTTCTTCAGCAATGGCAGCCGTAGCTTTGCGTTATTGCTCACGTCCACTTCCTTCTCAAGCTTGGAACTAAATCTTCCCCTTCTCTGGTGTCCCGAGCTTTTATGCTTCGTAGTTGCACCACAATTACCACTTGACCTGCTGTCTCTCCAAATTGCTTCCATGAAAAAACAGCTTCATTGTCATTGAGTTCCAAGTAACTTTAACCAACAGATGACGACGTTCTTGCAGACGTTGCCAAATCTAGTTGAATGCATCTTCTGCTGTTCCCACTCCCTTTCACAGTTGCAGATAGACCAATAAGGTAAAGGGGCCCATTTCTACCAACAAAACAGATGGAATTGTACATTATTATGAGCTGTCAGACTACAAAAGGCCCATATATTGTTCTTGCCCAGGACTCCTTTTTTATTTGCATCTGCGAGAGGTGAACTGCATATACTGATCAGAGTATAAGTACATTGTCATCACTGTTGTGCGCTGTGCTCCCACATACATCAGCTCCCAGCATAAGAGGAACATGTTGCGCGGTTGCAGGGGAGTGATGAACGGTGAGTATAATCATCTGTCCGCTCTCGCCTGCCAGGATATTCACTGCTACTTTGCAGTGTGCATGGGAAGCAATAAATATCCATTTTCTTTAATATCAGGCACACGTGATCGCCCACCTCTGCAGCAGGTGTCCAAGAGAATTTAATATACCCTACGCCCCCCGTCCATCATCTCACTCACCTCTCGGTACTGGCTTCAATGCTGAGAGGTGATGGGCAGTGAATAATAAAGTTACTTAAACAGCGGGCATGCCTAATCACTGGCAAGAGATACTGCAGCCTCCGGTGACCCACTCCACCCCCACTGACCCACCAGAGCAACAGCCCGACCATACATTCACACTATAAAGACACACACCCAAATGTTGGGGAGTAAAAGTGAGTCTTCGAATCAAAAAAATATGGTAGGAACCAAAATTGAACCAAGAAGCCCATAATATAAACACAAACAGATTCATGAACTCTAGTGGAGCCCAAAATATACTAATGTAAATATAAATAAATGACCAACCAAAAAGATTATCTAAAAATTAATACAGCGCAAAAAATGTAAATAATTACAAATATTATTGATTACAACTAATTATAAACATACAAAAAGAACTAAAAAAAAATGTTAAAAAACACCCCATTAGATCCTGAAAAAAGGAAAAGGCCATGTGGTCACTGGTATACATCTCTGGCAAAAATTAACCTCTTCACCACCCGGCAATTTTTAGATTTTCATTTTCATTTTTTGCTCCCCTGCTTCCACGAGCCATAACTTTTTTATTTCTCCGTCAAACAGACATACGAGGGCTTGTTTCTTTGCGGGACGAGTTGTACTTTCAGATGCAATCATTTATTTTACCATATAGTGTACAGGAAAGTGGGGGAAAAAATCCAAGTGCGGTGAAATTGCAAAAAAGTGCAATAAAACATTAGTTTTTTTTAGTCACAATGTTCACTATATGGTAAAACTGACGTGATGGTGTAATGCCTTGGGTTGGTACGAGTTCGTAGATACCAAACATGTATATTTTTACGGGTGTCTAAGTGGTGAAAAAAATTCTGAAATTTGAAAAAAATGTAAAAAAAAAAAATCATACTTTTGCGCCATATTCTGCGACCCATAGCGTTCTCATTTTTCGGGATCTGGGGCTGTGTTATGGCTTATTTTTTCAGCTTGAGCTGACATTTATATTGATACCATTTTTGGGTGGATGGGCTGTTTTGATCTCCAGTTATTGCATTTTATGGCAATGTTGCGGTGACAAGAAAACCCTTAATTTTGGAGTTTGGACCTTTTTTTCCGTTACGCAGTTTACGCCTCCCAATGATTGATTTTATATATTGATAGATCGAGCGTTTCTGAACGCGGCAATACCAAATGTGTATTTTTTTATTGGTTTAATCCTTTGTTTTTGAATGGGTGAAAAGGGGGTGATTTTAACTTTTATGGGGTTTTTTTCTTCATGTTTTTAAAAACCTTATTTTTCACTTGATTCTTGATTTTACATAGCTCCATTAGGTGCCACAGTGCTGCAGCATCTGATCGCTTGTGACAGGTCCCGATGAGCTGCAGCACATCGGGACCTGTCACAAATGCGCACTGTGAGTGGTTGACAGCGCTTGCCAACCACTCACAGGAAGCGGTCCCTGATAGCTTCCGGGGTCTCGGCAGGAGCCCGGCTATCACGTGAGCACCAAAGATCTCGCAATATTGCGGGATCTTCGATGCAGGCGGGGAACAGCGCGATCCCCGCCACGGCGGTTTCGGATCCTGCTGTCAGTGAATGATAGGATCCAATCGGTGCTGTAAGCCTGACAACTGAGCAGGCAAGGGCGCAATGGGTCTCATCGCCTTAATGTTATAAATATATGCAGTGCATTAACTGCTCATCTTGGTAAGTTGTAAAACCCACAACTAGTATTTGTGCATCGAACAGCTGCTGCAGGTTCCACCACCCAGAGATGGCCACGCGATATCCAAAGACAGAAGACCAATACGATACGTGCTGCTGCAACAATCCTTGCTATCAGACGTCATTGCAAGGTGGCAATTGGTCATTGGCCTATAAATATATGAGAATGTATCTTGCTGGTCATTATGCTGGTATATCCCTGATGAAGAGGTCGGGACGTCCTTGAAACGCGTCGGATTGGAATAAAGAAGACCGTTTTTAAATACCACGAGAGTCTGTGATCTCATTGCAGCAGCACGGATCGTATTGGTCTTCGGTCCTTGGGTAAAAGCCACAGTGTCTTGCACCCACTATGAAATTTGGTGGAGGATCAGTGATGACCAGGGGATGCTTCAGCAAGGCTGGAATAGGGCAGGTTAATCTTTGCAAAGGATGTATGAATCAAGCCGCATACAAAGTTATCCTTGAAAAACACTTGCCTGCTTCTGCTCAGGCAATGTTCCCAAACTCTGAGAACTGTTTTTTCCCAGCAGGACAGTGCTCCATGCCACACAGCTAGATCAATCACTGTGTGGATGAAGGAGCACTACATCAAGACCCTGTCATGGGCAGCCCAATCTCCAGAACTGAACCCCATTGAAAACCACTGGAATGTAATCAAGAGGAAGATGGATAATCACAAGACATCAAACAAAGAACTGCTTACATTTTTGTGCCAGGAGTGGCATAAGGTCACCCAAAAGCAGTGTGAAAGACTGGTGGAAAGCATGTCAAGATGCATGAAAGCTGTGATTAAAAATCATGGTTATTTCACCAACTATAGATTTCTGAACTCTTCCTGAGTTGAAACATTAATATTGTAGTTTCTAAATGAATATGAACTTGTTTTCTTTGCATTATTTGAGATCTGAAAATAGAATTAACCTTACAGGTAATTTGGTTTCTAGGAACCTTCCACGACAGCAGCCCGGAGGTTGCCTCCCCGCCCTAAATAGGGGACAGGAAACACAGAGGTTAAATACCCCTCACCTTCCTGTACTAGCCAGTGATTTTTCTGTACACACTAGCATGAATAGTTACCACCAATAGTACAGGAATCATATTGGAAGTCTTCTAACTTAAGGCCCAGTTACACTGTACGAGATCGTGAGCGATATCACTCAAAAGTCACGGGTTTGGAGTTGTTCAAACGACATTGTTAGGACGTCGTTGCGTGTTACGCCGAGATACGACTACGATAAATCGTTGATCGCAGATTTGAGAACATGTTCTCAAATCAAACGATCCTCGATCTGCCAACCTGCTACATCATTGTGTGTGACAGCGCAATAACGATGTTGTTAACGACTTCTCCTATTAACAACAGTGAACAAGGATCGTTTGCTGGGTTGTGCGTACGATAGCTGCTCGCCACATCGTTGGTGCGTCGTCCACGATATCTAGACGTGTGACATCTCACCAACGATGTCATAAAGATGTCCTAACGACCGCGCACGCATGAGATCGTTGGTGATATCCTAACGATATTGAAGCGTGTAACGGTACCTTTAACCACATCAGCACAACTACAAGAGAAAGTGCATTAATTGTTTCATGTAGCAGAAACTGTGGCATCGGTGAACTAATCTCAAGTGACCTTTCTGGAAACATGGTGTCCATGGATTCAATTTAAGTCATCCCTCTAGATTAATCAGGTTTGAGAAGTCTTCCTAGATGCACCATTCGATCTACCGCTCCACACTGTGCCTTCCCCCTTCTCATCCCCACCTTTCTTTTCCCCTTTTCTCACTAGCTCTCTTGGTTTCTCTTTCCCCTTACCTCTATCTTCTTTTTTAATACTTAAGTAAAATGTTATTTTTTTCTCTTTTTGATAACTTCTCAGGCAAATTTAAACCTCCATTATGGACTTTCATTGTCTTTTGAGGTTGTAACCTACAGCCTTACTGGATGTAATATAATGCACCACCATTCTCGAACTTTGAGATTTGAAGCGTGATCACAAACCTTACTACACTTATATTGCATTTTCCACTTAAAACCAGCTGTTTATTGCACTGTCTCTCATTTGATGCCTGACACTAGGGCTGGGCGATTAATCGAATTAATTCGATTAATTCGCCCCCTGCTGTGGCCACGATTGTTGTTTTCTTAACAATCGTGAAATTCGATTTAAAATGGCGCCCGGAGCGCTGTTTAGAAGATCCGGGCGCCATTTACTGTTAATACCAGCGTGTTCGCGGCAGTGGGCGGGGCCGAGACGGAACCTCGCGACTCGCGAGATTTGTTATGGTCGGCGGCGCCTCTGTGCAGGATTTGCTATTCTCCTCTCCTTCTCCTGTTCCGCGGCGGTCGGTTACATTGATGTCGGCTGCGCTGTCGGTGCTCCGGGTGGGTATTTAGCGTTTACATCTGCTCAGTGCTCTGCCAGGAATCCTGAATCCCAGGACACCCGCACCGCGCTGATTACTGTGCCGCCGCCGCCGCACAGCAGATCCCTGAGAGACGTCTCCAACATCACATATCAATATGTAAAGTTTGTAAATTGAGCAAATAATGCTGCAATACTGTGCACCACGTCTGCTCTGCTGACTGATCAACACCAGGAATGGTGAATGGTGAATTCACAGGTGCTCTGCTCCCCGCACTATACACTGATTACTGCCTGTCACACCTGGGCAGGCACCTGATACTGTAAACCATCACTGCCTCCATGATGCCCATTGCTGAGCTGTGTGATGCCAGTAGGTTTTCTGCATGGAAAAAAGTAATACACTGCAGGGGGGGTTAGTGGAGGAGCAGTGCCAGTGGGGCCAGCAGAGCAGCAGTGCCAGTGGGGCCAGCAGAGGAGCAGTGCCAGTGGGGTCAGCAGAGGAGCAGTGCCAGTGGGGTCAGCAGAGGAGCACTGCTGTGGGGGAGGGGGGGGTCAGTGGAGGAGCAGTACTGGAGCCTGGAGGGTCAGCGGAGTAACACTGCAGGGGGGGACAGTGGAGGAGCAGGGCTGGAGGGTCAGCAGAGTAACACTGCAGGGGGGGGGTCAGTGGAGGAGCAGTGCTGGAGCCTGGAGGGTCAGCGGGAGTAACACAGCGGGGGGGGGGGGGGGGGCAGTGGAGGAGCAGTGCTGGAGCCTGGAGGGTCAGCGGAGTAACACAGCGGGGGGGGGGGGGTCAGTGGAGGAGCAGGGCTGGAGGGTCAGCAGAGTAACACTGCAGGGGGGGGACAGTGGAGGAGCAGGGCTGGAGGGTCAGCAGAGTAACACTGCAGGGGGGGGGTCAGTGGAGGAGCAGTGCTGGAGCCTGGAGGGTCAGCGGAGTAAACACAGCGGGGGGGGGGGCAGCGGAGGAGCAGTGCTGGAGCCTGGAGGGTCAGCGGAGTAAACACAGCGGGGGGGGGTCAGTGGAGGAGCAGGGCTGGAGGGTCAGCAGAGTAACACTGCAGGGGGGGACAGTGGAGGAGCAGGGCTGGAGGGTCAGCAGAGTAACACTGCAGGGGGGGGGTCAGTGGAGGAGCAGTGCTGGAGCCTGGAGGGTCAGCGGAGTAACACAGCGGGGGGGGGGGTCAGTGGAGGAGCAGGGCTGGAGGGTCAGCAGAGTAACAATGCAGGGGGGGTTAGTGGAGGAGCAGTGCCAGTGGGGCCAGCAGAGCAGCAGTGCCAGTGGGGCCAGCAGAGGAGCAGTGCCAGTGGGGTCAGCAGAGGAGCACTGCTGTGGGGGAGGGGGGGGTCAGTGGAGGAGCAGTACTGGAGCCTGGAGGGTCAGCGGAGTAACACTGCAGGGGGGGACAGTGGAGGAGCAGAGCTGGAGGGTCAGCAGAGTAACACTGCAGGGGGGGGGGGGGGGGGTCAGTGGAGGAGCAGTGCTGGAGCCTGGAGGGTCAGCGGAGTAACACAGCGGGGGGGGGGGGGGGGTCAGTGGAGGAGCAGGGCTGGAGGGTCAGCAGAGTAACAATGCAGGGGGGGTTAGTGGAGGAGCAGTGCCAGTGGGGCCAGCAGAGCAGCAAAGCCAGTGGGGTCAGCAGAGGAGCACTGCTGTGGGGGAGGGGGGGGTCAGTGGAGGAGCAGTACTGGAGCCTGGAGGGTCAGCGGAGTAACACTGCAGGGGGGGACAGTGGAGGAGCAGAGCTGGAGGGTCAGCAGAGTAACACTGCAGGGGGGGGGGTCAGTGGAGGAGCAGTGCTGGAGCCTGGAGGGTCAGCGGAGTAACACAGCGGGGGGGGGGGGGTCAGTGGAGGAGCAGGGCTGGAGGGTCAGCAGAGTAACAATGCAGGGGGGGTTAGTGGAGGAGCAGTGCCAGTGGGGCCAGCAGAGCAGCAGTGCCAGTGGGGTCAGCAGAGGAGCACTGCTGTGGGGGAGGGGGGGGGTCAGTGGAGGAGCAGTACTGGAGCCTGGAGGGTCAGCGGAGTAACACTGCAGGGGGGGACAGTGGAGGAGCAGGGCTGGAGGGTCAGCAGAGTAACACTGCAGGGGGGGGGGTCAGTGGAGGAGCAGTGCTGGAGCCTGGAGGGTCAGCGGAGTAACACAGCGGGGGGGGGCAGTGGAGGAGCAGTGCTGGAGCCTGGAGGGTCAGCGGAGTAACACTGCAGGGGGGGTTAGTGGAGGAGCAGTGCCAGTGGGGCCAGCAGAGGAGCAGTGCCAGTGGGGTCAGCAGAGGAGCAGCACTGGGGGGGGGGGGGGGGTCAGCAGAGAAATGCTGCTGGGGGTCAGCAGAGTAGCACTGCTGTGGGGGATGGGGGGGGGGTCAGTGGAGGAGCAGCGCTGAAGAGTGTCAGCTGAGGAGCAGGGTCAGCAAAGGAAACTTTGGGGGGGGTCTGCGGAGGAGCAGCGCCAGGGGGGTCTGCAGAGGAGCAGCGCCAGGGGGGTCTGCAGAGGAGCAGCGCCAGGGGGGTCTGCAGAGGAGCAGCGCCAGGGGGGTCTGCAGAGGAGCAGCGCCAGGGGGGTCTGCAGAGGAGCAGCGCCAGGGGGGTCTGCAGAGGAGCAGCGCCAGGGGGGTCTGCAGAGGAGCAGCGCCAGGGGGGTCTGCGGAGGAGCAGCGCCAGGGGGGTCTGCGGAGGAGCAGCGCCAGGGGGGTCTGCGGAGGAGCAGCGCCAGGGCGGGTCAGCCGAGGAGCAATACTGGGGGGGAACAGAAGCTCCTCCAGGCTTTCAAGGCCTGATCACTTTAACATCGAATAGGTCATCATGTCCTGTATTCCCTCCCCCTCCTTATATATTCTATACCTGTTGGCCAGTAATCACAGTGCCCTGCTGTCAGCATGACTCCCTATATAATGACTGCCATTAATGATCTAATACCAGGGTAATACCCCCTACATTGCTGTGTCCTATATCCCTTCCCTCCTCCGTATATATTGTATATCGCTGGCTGGGTCCTATATCCCCTCCCCCTCATAGATTATATACCTGGGGAAAGTTGGAACCTGCTCCGTTCTATAGATGCGGTCTCCTTAAAGGGGAATCCTGTTTAAAGATGATCTTCAGGATGGATGAACTGTCACGAGGGAGGGATGGATGAACGGACGGAGGAGAGGGATGGATGAACGGCCACAAGGGGAGATAGACAGGCACTGGGAGAAAAAGAGGGAGAGAGACTGAGACTAATTATTGTTTGATGTTGGCAGGCCCTCATCTATAGTCAGACTCCGAAGAATCCAGAAAAAGCACCACCCTCCCACGAATAAAACACGAAAATGGCAACAAACTCTTTAAGAAACATCGAGGATGATGAGGTTGAGGGAGAGGAGTTAATTCCTCGAAAAGGCAATGTGACATCCATCATTTGGAAGTGGTTTGGATTTTTGCGTAATGATATTAAACAAAGCAATGTGCTCTGCAAATTGTGTAGAAAAAGTATAGCAACTAAAAGTAGCAGCACAACTAACTTATTCCAGCACCTCCGACTAAAACATGCTGCTGAATGGGAAGAGTGTGTCGCTTTGCGAGATGCTGAAGGAAGAGTCAGTCCAACTCCAAAAACACAAAAAACAAAGCAGTTAACGATAGAGGCATCGTTTTCTGGTGTAATGCCATATGACAAGAAAGGGCCTAGGTGGCAAGCAATAACGGATGCAGTAACATATCATATCGCTAAAGATATGCTTCCTATCTATACAGTCCAGAAGCCTGGATTTATTCAGATGCTACACACACTAGATCCCAAATATCAGCTGCCAAACCGGAAGTATTTTGCAGAAATAGCTCTGCCTCATTTGTACAATATTGCAAAACAAAGTGTTGCAACTAAAGTGCAGAGTATAGAATTCTATTCTACAACCTCTGATCTATGGTCCAGCAGAACCATGCAGCCATACCTAAGTCTGACAGCTCATTTCATTGATGAAGACTGGAAACTGCAAAGTATCTGCCTCCAGACAACTTATTTTCCGGATGACCACACTGGAGAAATTGTAGCTCAGGGGCTGAAAGAGTCCCTGCTTTCCTGGAAGCTCAGGGAAGAACAACAAGTGTGCATCACAACAGACAGTGGGACAAACATGATAAAGGCTGTAAGGCAGAATGGGTGGACACACCTGCATTGCTTTGGACACAGACTTCACAATGCCATCGGTAAGTACAGGTAATGAATGATTCTAGTAATACAAGAGCGAGGGAGAAAAGTAAGGACCCCTCCTTACACTAGCCGACATATCGGCTGTGTTTGTGGGCACAGACGAGATGTCGGCGCATGTCGGCCCGTTTTGAGCGTGGCCACAGCTGGGGCACCGACCGACTTGTCGGTGCCCTGCCTGATCGGCCACACTCTCTATTCTAGGTTGCGCTCCGCGGCCCGTGTAAGTGCCACGGCAGACTTTTAGGGGCAGCATCCATTCATAGGAGCTATGCTCCTGTGCAGGGACTCTGCCCTTATGACGAGGCACGGCCCTATTCGCGTATAGCGGAGGGCAGTACCGCATAATGATGCGACACCGCCCTCCCCTATACGCTAATAGTGGGGAGGCTACGGCGGCGCCATGTAATGATGTGATGCCATCCTCTGCTTAGCTGTCTAAAGCTTTGCTATATGTCTGTGTGTGCAAGCACACACCGACATATAATAGGGCGGTACAGCGATTAGACCGGCCGTCCTATGACAACCGTCTAATCGGTTAGTGGGCGGGGACCTTAATTCTAGTTCAGTTTGTATAATGAAGATACTTAAGTGTATTGTAAACTGTGAACTCTGAACAGGCTAGTGCTAGAACTAGAAGCAATAAACTTTTACCTCTGACTTCTCCCTAGTTTAGGAATCTAATTTTTTTGGGTGCAAAAAAGGGAAGACACTTTGTTTAAACAATTCTATAATTTTTGTTTCTTTTATTACAGAGAATGGTTTGAAAGATTCACGGGTTGAACGTGCTGTAGGAGTGTGTAAAAAAATTGTTAGTGCCTTCTCCTTCAGTTGGAAGAAGAGAAGAGATATGGTTCTGGTGCAGGCAGAACTGGGATTACCCACTCATCAATTTATTACAGAGTCTCCAACAAGGTGGGGTTCGAAACAACAAATGATTGAACGTGTTCTAGAGCAGGAAAAGGCAATTGCACGAGTGTTGGGGTCCGAAAAAAAGAGCAGGCACCTAGTACCAACTTGGCAGGATATAGATGTGTTGGAGTCAATAAACAGGGCTTTAAGTCCTTTAAAAGAGTTCACTGATGCACTCTCTGGCGAGTCGTATGTGACTGTCTCATACCTTAAACCAGTACTTCATTTATTTAATAACAGCCTTCTGCAGCCAGCTGAGGATGACAGTGAACTCACCCAAAAAATTAAATGCACCATTTTGGAGTATCTAAACAATAAGTATAGTGACTCCAACACAGATAACCTCCTGGACATTGCAATGATGGTAGACCCCCGATTTCGGTCAACTTACATTGCAGATGAAAAAATAGAGGCAATGAAGAAAACACTTGTCACTGAGTTGATATCTCTCTCTGAGAAAAATATGCACCCGGATCCAACTGACACAGCTGTGCCTGTGCAGAAAGAATGTTTACAGTCACAAGTAGATGAAGAAGGTGGATCTGTACCTAAAAAAAGATCCTTAGCCAGCTTCTTAAAAAGACCAGTGCCATCAACCTCTACAGCACAAACCCAATCAGCAGTGGCTAGTATTGAAGCTGAGATTTCAAGCTACTTATTGTTCCCATATGTAGAACCAGACAAAGATCCACTTCTGTGGTGGAAGCAGCATGAAGAAAATTTCCCAAGGTTGAGTCACCTGGCCAAAAAATATCTATCCGTTCCTGCTACTAGTGCTCCTTCTGAAAGAGTCTTCAGTACAGGTGGTAACATTGTTACGTGTCACCGGGCATGCCTGAAGCCAGAGACAGTAGACAGGCTTGTATTTCTTGCTAAAAACCTGTAAAAAAGTATTTCTTGCTAAAAGCCTGTACAAAATTTAAATGCACTATTTTGTTCTTCGTTTTTTTTCATGGGAAGCGAGTGCGACTCAATGGCCAAAGATTACACAAAGCAGGTGCAGTGGCGATGCTATGAAATGCTTGTAGATGTGGCTCATCCTGCCTGGTTGTTAAAAGCAGTTGACAAGTATGAGAGGCAGAAGGATTTTGTAGGCTTTTTAACAACAAGCCAGGATGAGCTGCATCTAGAAGCGGTTGAAGTTACATTGCACGGGCACCTGTTTTTTGCAAGCTCAGGCTCAGCCCAATTTTGCTGCTCCAGTTTCATGGAAGGTGGTTTCGTTTAAACGGAACCAACCACCTCAGATCACCCTAATACACAGTTAATATGTGTCCCTGCACCCTAAGGATACGTTTCCAGCACTGTTTTTGTGTAAAATCTTTATCTTTATAAAGTCTTTATATCGGTTATACTAATGCAAGATGTTACACAAAAACAGTGCTGGAAACGTATCCTTAGGGTGCAGGGACACGTATTAACTGTGTATTAGGGTGATCTGAGGTGGTTGGTTCCCTTTAAGTTAACAGCAGGCTTTACATTGTGTATTCTGGACCTTTCTTCCAGCCTCCAGCACATATGACCAGCACTTTAACAATGTACTGTGGTTGCCAGTTAAGGCAGCATTTAGAACTTTTGCACTACTTTATAAATAGTTTCTTCTAAGGGGACTGTCAGCAGTTTAATTCACAACAACCCTGCACTGACATCTCGAGCAGGGTCAATGCAAATCTCTAGCATGCCCAGCGCCCATCATTCCCTGGGCTTGTGCACAGAGATATACCACCAAGTTACCTTTCCAAAAATGATTAATTTCCTGTGCAGAAATTCCATACACAGGGAATGATAGCAGCCCTGCTTGTGACATCACAGCTGGGCCAGTGTCACTCACAGCAGTGGGTGGGGAGATCGGAGCTCCCCTCAGTCACGTCAGGGAATATAATTCTGATATTCATATGGGCACAGCGGGGCATAGACAGTAAGTATAGACACATAAACCCCATGTCTATACTCACTGTCATGATCACTGTGAGACTCTTTCAGTAGTTTAGTCTTAAAATCTGTTAACAGAGTCCCTTTAAAGAGACATGGTTCGATATAAATTTTTGTGTTGACAACTTGTATTTATGACATGATATTTGCACAATTTAAAAAACTGTGAAGTTATTTAAAACATTGTTATGTTAACATTATTTATCTGAATAAAAAATGTTAAACTGTCTACCTCTTAGTTTTTTCTCTTTATTCATCAAAGAAAAGCAAAAAAAGAAAATAGAAAAAAAATCGAGATTTAAATCGAAAATCGTCCATAGGTTTAAATAAAATCGAGATTTTGATTTTTCCCAAAATCGCCCAGCCCTACCTGACACGTTTTATTATTGTGTTGTATCAAGCTATATTGTTTGTATCCTATATACTTTCAATTAAAAGATTATTGAAAAGAAAAGAAAAAACATTAAATAGGGAGAGAAATTAAAGCTGTCGTGGAAGGTTCCTAGAAACCGAATTACTGGTAAAAGTAATTTTATTTTCTCTAGTCACCTTCCACGACAGCAGACCACTGGAATACCAAAGAATAACACTTAGGGAGGGATAACAGCCTGCAGGACTCTCCTGCCAAAAGAAAGATCCCTAATAAAGTCTAATCTGTAAAGCCTGGTGAAAGTATGGACAGAGGACCAGGTGGGTCTCTGCAGATCTACTCGGTAGATGCATCTCCCCTTTCTGCCCACGAAGTCGAGACTGATCTGGTGGAGTGATCTTTTAGAGTCTCAGGCGGTGAGCACCCCTTTTGAAGATATGCAGTGCAGATGGTTTTCTTAATCCAGTTGGCGATCGTACCTTTGGAGACCTTCTTCCCCTTGTTGCGGCCGCAGTGCTGGACAAATAGATTCTGGTCAACCCTCAACGTGGTACTCTGTTGGAGGTAATGAAGAACAGTTCTGCGAATGTCAAGGGTATGAAAGGTCTCTTCCTTAAGATTGGCAGAAGTAGAGCAAAAACAAGGCAGGACAATGTCCTGATTCCTATGGAAGT